>CAAKHC010008812.1:5257-21963 GCA_901007825.1 Macroramphosus scolopax | reverse complement strand
CCTTTAATTTACAAGCTGCATCAGATGCATTTCTACGGTTGTTTTCCATAATGACGATGTCTCACAAACTGTCATCGCTCTCATAATGACCGTCTGTCTCGCTGTCGTTCTGTCTCTCGTACCACTCGCGGTTCCACTTTTACTTTTTAGCGCTTTTTTCCGGCCTCCAGAGGACTGTAACCAGTAAAATCCGTAGATTTGTGATTTCCCCGATTGGCCGTTAGCTGGAAAAATCCGTAGATTAGCCGCACCGTTATATAAGCCGCAGGGTCGAAAAATGCGGTAAAAAGTAGCGGCTTATAGTCCGAAAAGTACGGTAATTGTGCGTTTTCTGGAGGAGGACATCTGAGTGCCCGAGAGAAAACAGTGTGTGTGTGTGTGTGTGTGTGTCCTACGTTTTTTTTTTTTTTGGTCAGTAAGTGTCAATTTCCACGTCCAAGTGGAGTTATCGTGTTTCTGTCAGGATGAAATGGACTGAGCTGCTCTGTGATACGAGATAATTCAGGTCCAGGAAAACGTCTCGGGCCACATGTATGTGTGAGTGATGGTGTGAAATTATTCATGCTTATAAAAGAAAAATATTGTCCGCACATAAACATTAGCATGTATGATTGCAGCTTACGCATGTATCACTGGATGTGCTGCACGTTATTGTGCTAGCCGACTGTTCACTGGTTCATTTCCAGAACATGCATCTTATCCGCATTAATTTCGTCCCTCTGCCAATAAACGGGCACATTTGCTTTAGCGTGCACTGAAACAGTCTGCGGGGCCGCCGTGATGAATGTTTCCCACTTAGCTTTGGCACATCTACACTCTCCGGACATGTTTTTTTTTTTTTTTCGAAGAGCTGCAAGCATATCATTCAAATTCACGTCTCAGTTTACTTATATATCATATGAACGAGCTCCATTATAGGTGCTTTGTGATTGCAGCCATCCATTTGAGCCAGGGTTAAAAGATTTGGTAATAAATACAGTGGAAGTTGGCAGGCTAACAAATAGGGTGTGGTGGCGGTGCAGACAATGCGGGTGGGATGAAGCACTTTTCCTACGAGTTTGATGGCATGCATCATTGAAGATGACAAAATGTAAAAATTGTTTAGAGGACCTTATTAAATATGTATGAAACCGGCTTTTCAAGGAGGTCACAGACAGGCAAATCCATCATTTCATTGCAAAATGCAGAAATACTATTAAAGGCTGAATATTTAGTATCCTCCTCCTCCCTGCTGCTACGCAGACAGGAGAACACTAAAAACATGATTTTAATATCACATGTCACTTGCAAGCAAAGTTATTATTCATCCTTTGGTTTTTGAATACATTAATTATAAGCACGGTTCTCTGATCAGAAGCGTTCCACTGGAGGCTACGTCTCGCGGTGCCAAATAGCTTAGATAAATAGATTGTCATAATACACTGGTGCTGTGAAGAGGCTGTGTGAGAAGTCGTGAACAAACATGAACACATTTGCACTGGAACAGAACGGGCACAACAGTGTTTACAACAACTCAATTAGAGAGATTAGTCAACCTCTCGAAGGTCACCAAAACAAAGGCGCGTTCATGTCCTATAATCCCTCTAATTCAACTATTAATTACTTTATGAATGTATAAAGACTAAAGGCCATTGCACATGGGCCGGGGCTCATGGAAATGTCTTCAGGGTTGTAGCAGAAAGTCTATATTACAAACTTTTTTTAATTCAAATCCTGTCTGTGTATTTCCTTGCATCACCTATCCTGCTTATGTATTCCTTTTTTTTTTAAATTAAACACATCATTTATAGTGGATTTATCAAGCTTCATATTTCACACTCCAAACCAGTAGGGGGCAACATATCTGCAGAAAGTTGGGTTGTCCATCCGTATTGTTGGATACAAGGAAATGCTAACTTCCTTAGCCAGAGCCTGATGGTGAAACCTTGATCGATTAACGCTCCGACACTCGCCTGTGTTAGCTTTGGGTACTGATCGCAAGAAGGAACTCGCTGTGGCTAAAACGAAGTCTCCTCTGTAGGGTGGTTGATCTGGGCCACTGCTGCAATGTGGAACACGATGGGTCTTATGTATCATCCTATTTTCTGTGACACAGGGTGAAGAGCTATGGGGAGTACAAGAACAAAACATCGTGGTCCGGGGCTAACTGGTTAGCATTCCTGCAGAGTAGTGATTTCATGACTGATTCTTATTGATTCATGCACTGTTATTGAGCTGTGCACGTTGACCAAACTGTATAATTATGTTCCTGAGCTCAGGCCTTCCAATCTTGCACGTTTTACAGCCACAAATACATCACCTGGCACGACGATACTGTTGCACAGTCGAGAGTACTTCTGCTGTGAGCTTGCCAGCATGCTGAGTTGCTGTGAGTAGGGAGACCACACGGCTGCACATCCTGGCTGTCTTTGGGTTATGTGAGTAGCTTTGGGGGCGTATTTGCAGAGAAGAGAGAAAATGAGAGATAGGAGCCCCGGCCAGAGAGCCGTCCCTGAGTGATGCTGCTCTGCTCTCAGCGGCACCCTGTCAAGTCCAAATGAGAAATCCAGTGAGGTAGCTCTCGAAAGTGGAAATGTTTTTCCAACCACGTCTGTGTCCTTTTTTTCAGACAATAACTTTAAAAGTTAGCTGGCTGACCTTCAAAGTGGAGGAAAGATAATGGAATCCATTCATTTCAAGGCATGTGTTAAGTTGATTGGTAGATGAAACTGTGTGAGAGTGTCTGCTGCTTCGGGATGAAATAGGACGCGTTGGCAACCCGTCATCCGACTTCTGTCCTTCTGTCCTTTTGCTTTGAACTGTGGCCTGCGTGTTTTTAATTTTTAAGAATTCATTTTTAACATTTGTGCTGCACATCACCAGTGTGATGGTCACACTGCAGACCCCAGATTACAGATTACAAGATCTTATAACAGTAATTCTCTGTGCACAAAATAAGTGGTATTTGTTCAACAGTGCACCAACAGTCTTTATTACCTCATAGACCATCTTCCACTTGAGACAAACAAGCAAGACTTCTCCAAACTTGTATTAAAACTTGGAGAGATAAGGATCCGCACAGTACAAAAGATCCATTTACTCCCAAGGTTAAGCCGACAGGCACCATCTTGGATGAACAGGTGGTGCAGGTACACGGAAAA
This sequence comes from Macroramphosus scolopax, assembly GCA_901007825.1. NCBI lineage: Eukaryota > Metazoa > Chordata > Actinopteri > Syngnathiformes > Centriscidae > Macroramphosus > Macroramphosus scolopax. The sequence continues at coordinate 18,823 of CAAKHC010008812.1, read as the reverse complement.
TAATTAGTCCGACGTCGTTCCATGATGCTGAGTCACTCCGAGTAATTACACAAATGTGTTGATGCGACTGTCGGGACGTTCTGGGAAAGTCCACATCAAAAAAAAAAAATCACATTAGCTTACTGGATTGTTTGGGCAAGTTGCCATAAAACTACATCCACACTAAAAACACCATTTCTTTTTATCTTTTGGTTAAATGCCACGTTCCGCTATCATGATTTAGGGATGAAAGTCTACACGTTTAATCACTTACTACAAAGAGACAAATCAGGCATTACAAAAACAACAGAGCTCACTAGTCCACGTATCACTTCTCTTAATTAGTATAATTGGGCAGAACAGCGCAGATACCAGAAGCAGCATCGTCTTCACGTCGGCCGTGTGCACATATAATGTCTGTTCGGAATCTGCTGAGCGGGCTGTTTCAACCCAAAAGGGTCAGCTGCCCCATTAATTTGTGACCATTAAAACAAAGCCGTTTGGGGAACTGCTGAGTCGGCTGCCGCGAGTCAGATGGTCTCTCATCTCGCCGGCTTTCCTGTCGGGACCGGGGATGCAAATGTTTCCCGTCAGGTGCTCCGCTGTGGTTGTTTTACACCCACAGAGACATGTCGGCAGGTGGTGAGCAGCGATTCCAGGGAGATGCACCTGGCCACTATTGGAGCCGCAACACAGCGACGGGTCTGATAAAGGTGATAAAAGACATTTTGAATGTGGATTTCTGGGGAATAAAAGGTAGAACGCAGTAAATACCAGCTGGATAAAGGAACGTACGGAGCTGGACGAGATGAGCGTGAAGCTACCGGCTGTCAACCGTCACCCACGGAACTCGTGTCCTTCACGCTCGAGGCTACGTGCAGATTTATTGAAATAACATCTGATTGCATTATCTTTACATTATCTTTTCTCTGTGCTCGTATTAGATTCAATAATACAAGTCACGCGATGGTAGAAGGTTTTGTCAGAGGAAAACAGTCCTGATGAGGGGGGGGGGGGCAAACGTGTTGTCAGCAGCACCAAGAAAAGATTCTTCCCTTAATTACGAGTGTTTACTCATTGTCTGGCAGAAACATCTCGTCGCAATCACCACCATAAGTGAATGTGTGGAGCTCATTATGAGGGAAACTGACAATTAACATCTTGTCTTCCAATTACAGGGAGAAATTTGATAAAAGGACTTCTTCTGGCGACGAGTTAATTAGTTGATCTTTCTCGGGAGACCCCGCACCCCGGGGTGGAATTACCATGTGCCATTAATTTACACTATGACTGAGATTAAATACATATTTTATTAAAAATCACAATAAGGTGGATGAGCTTTCAACAAACTAGAAGACTAACACACAACTGAACCTATTAATTTTTCCAGGAAGAATGAGGATGCTGAGACCTGCAGCTGGTGTGCGCTTGGCCCTCGCTTTGTGTAATACCCGCATTCCCCCACCTATTATAGTTTGTGCAAACAATGAGAGAGGCTGGGAAGGGCTTCATATGCTGCCGACCGCGTAGCTGAAGAGAGAAAGCTTCTGCAGGACTCTCGCCGGGTAATTCTCCACCTTGTGTGTGCTCTAAAAATTGGATCGATAGCATTTAAACCCCCGGCCGCCGGGGTGAGAGGAGACTCGGAGCGAAATGTCATGCGTCTATATTTCATTTGATTAAATTCGGTGTTGATGAAGAGTAATCAACCGGTGTTGTTCCTCATGGGTCTGTCCAGACATCCTCACTTGATAAAACACACGACTCCACCTTTAGTGCACCACAGGAGGAAAAGAAACCAACCCAACGTTCCATGAAGAGCGAAACAAACCTACCTTTCTGAAAACATGCACGAGCCTCCTGCCGATCTCGTTTGCTGCACCTGCGAACTTGACGCACAAAAGTGTCACATTTATTATCTCCTGAGGATTTGTGTGCCGTTTCCTGCGGTTCTCTCCGAATCTATCGCCACTAAAAGAGGCCTGGTGTGTTTGTGTGTGCGCATGCTCACGCCCGTGTGCGAGTGTAAACACCAGCTCCGGGTTTCGAGCTGTTCCTTCCCAATGAAAGGCCGTATCTGTGCAGGCAGTCTGCCGCGCCCTGCTGAGATGTATACCCCCCCCTCCAGTCTCAAGGAAAGCTTTGAACTTGTTTGTCTCGAGTGATTGGAATCTGATATTCTTCTGTTTCCGCTGATTTTCACTGTATTTCTTCTTTTTAATTCTGCATTTGAATTAGGATTCTCTTCTTCTTCCGAGCCCCATGTCGGACTTTCATCTGGGAAGTGTTCAAACATATTCGTCGGCTACTTCTGAAGTGACCTGCGGGCTCTTTCAATCCAGGTTGAGCTGCAGGTTTTTAATTAACGGGTCAATAAACTGGAGCACGTCTTCGTTCCCGGCATCCTCCGTCGCGCCGCAGATCCTCAGTTGTATCTCTTTATCTCTGATGAAGCACTAATTACTTTGCAGTCTCTCAACAGCCCCACCTGTCTTCTGCATTGCTTATCTGGCCGTCTGCTGTCTGGATCTTTTGGACCGGTTCCTTCAAACATCATCACTTCTTCTCTCAGCGGCTCGTATCATTTTTCATTTCAGCCCACTGCGACTTCATTTCTGATTTCGGCTTCACATCATTTCAGTTGAGAGAATATTGTCTTGTCCTTTCAGCCGTGCACCGATTCAGGCTTTGGTCTTTCTTGTCTCACTGTTTCTAGGTGGTTACCTCACTCATACGGGTCAGCTTTCTTTTTACGTTTAACCTCACGCACCTATTTGCGATTGTTTTTGAAAACCTATCAAATTTCTTGTTTTTTTTTTTTAGAAGGAACGCGGCGCTGGATTAATCTACCATGTCTTGCAACTTAACCCGTGAGTCCTCATTTTTGTGGATTTCAATGTATAGCACTCCACAGGGACCTTGGTTTGGAGGAAGAGGAGCCGTCTTTAAACCTCAGTAAAGAACAGGAGATCTGCAGCAGCTTGCAGCTGACGGTCGCGGCACACATGGCGATTCTTCCCCTGCTTCATTCGAGGTTGATGGGAGTCTTTGGACAAACAGACACAAGCCACAAGATGTCTAATGATTTCTTGCACTGCAACTTTATTTAGATACTGCCGTATGTTACTGCATACACTTTGTTTCCAGAGTACCTGTATTGGTATTGATAGGCTACATTTTGTGAGACCTTGCACTCTTGAAATCAGCGTCTGAAGGGTATTCAGGAGTCGGTTAGCTAACAACAGTCTGGTACTTTAGGCTTTCAGTGTCCGTGAAAACACTGCAGGGCCAGACTTAGATGGGCACTTCCCGAGTCCAATGTCATTATTATAAATCAGCTAAACATTTTCACTACCTTGGTTTTACACGATGACAAACGAACGTCATTTTGGCGGCAATGACACGTAAATTATAGGTTTTGGGAGAGTTGCAGGCTTTTGTAGGTTAACGTCGGTGATGCCGGTGCTTTGGGAAATGTATTTTCAATATTGAGAAATGTTTTAGAGAAATGTGCCAAAGCAAGAAGAGAAAATGTGTACTTTCCTTAACCTTGTCCGAACACCACAGTGGTGCACCGTCGCATCACAGCGAGGAGGAGTTTGGATGTTTTCATCGTTTGTGTGAGTTTCCTCCGGGTCCTCCGATTTCCTCCCGACACACCAAAAACATACAACTGTGAATAGTTGTCTGTCTCTGTGTGTCTGCCCTGTGATGGACTGGGGGTTCACCCGTCCTCTAGTCCAACGTCAGCAAGACGATAAGCGATACAGCAGATGGATAGTTGATCCTCTCCGAAGTTTAAGGTAGACTATGCAGCTCCAGACATTTGTTTCCTTTTGGTCCCTTTGCAACCACAAGTTTTCGGTTTCCGACCGAGAGTCTAGAGCGTATTTTAAAAACCCGAAGGATCGTCCCCTTACCTTGACAACGAAGACGGCCTGACCTTAAGAAGGTAGAAACATTTGAACTCAAACGTTCTCTGTACTTAATCCTAAACTTCTTCCTTGTGCCTAAACCTCAAAGTTCATACAATATAAAACATCTATTTTGTCCTGTTGAAGAATAAATGTCGTTCGAAAGGATGTAATCCTCATCAGGGAAGGAAACAAATGAATTGTGTCTCTTTGCCTCTTTTCTTTTTCCTTTCTACAAATCATTGGAAAAAAAACGACATAATCTCGCACTTCTTTTTCAGTACTTAAATTAATCAACTGAACATTGTATAATTCAAACTAGATGAACACTCGCCGAGATGCATGTGAAATAATCCCATTCCTCACTGTTGAACTGACCTTCCCCTAAGAACGAGTGAATTCTTCCCAGTGCAAACGTCAATCCAAGTTTCGTGGGAAAACAGCCCGTTTGTTTTTTTCACATAATCCTGCTTATGGACGGACGCCACCGAAAACACAACGTTCTTAGAGGAGATACTAATCTGCTCCAAATACACTTGTACATTAGAGCGAGTTGCTTCAGAGGACATCCAAACAGAAATCACTGCCTCTTACTTCTTTTTGAACTCGGTGAGCGAATTTCCTGAAGGTAGTCGTAGCATGGTTCACGTCCTGAGAAGATGTAGTTAAAGTATAGGTGGTTTTATCCTATTAATGAGCAATTCTTAATTCCTCCCCTAAGCACAATCACAAAGATCTTTGTAAATTTGGTTGATATGAAAAAAGGAAACGAGGGCAAATGGCAAGAAAGAGACTAAAAGAAGAGCGAGCGTGTTATTATGGAGGAAAGAGTGTGTCTCCCGGAGGAGGTGCGGACACGGAGACGGCGTAAACGAGGGAAGCGTGGCCGCCTTTCCTGTAGGCTCATTACAGTAATGGAGACCCATCCATTCAGTCAAGGCCTCCACAAAACCCTCAGTGGCACGACCGCCCTTTCTTCCCGTCCTTTTCCATATCCAGTCGAAAAAAGTGAGAAAAAGATAAAGCACTTGTTGGCTGGGTTCAGGTCGCATTAGAGTGTTGGTGCATTACGGCCTTTATTGGGGTCCTGTATCCGCTGTCAAGGTCCATAATGGTCGGTGGTGACTCGGTGGTCTGCGTGGGAGGATTGCCATACGACTGCATGCTTCTGGTAAAGATTGGTCTCATTGGTATGGAGATTGGAGGCAGAAACTGCTCTCGCCAATGTGTTTGCGTTGGTGCGGTAAAGCAGCACTTTGCAGGCCCATTTTTCTCCTTTGTGTCTTCAGATGTGAATGTGCATTGAAGATGTCCGCGCAGGAAGGCAGGCGATGCAGATGAATATCTGAGATAGCGGTTCCATCTATAGGGGATTGTCAGAAGAATGGGCAGTACATTATAACCTAACCTTTCGTGTAGGAGATTTATTTTCAAGTATTTAATAGGTTGTAAAATTACAGTACAAGCAGCAGACGTTTTACCTCTTATCTTGAGTTTTTTTTTGCAACCTCACAAAAGACTCTTATCTCTCATGTATGTAATGTTAATGGCCTCATCTGCACCAAAAACAGCAACGAAGAAGAAGAAGCAATTTGACAGATTTGCACATGTGACGGCCCTCATTGCCCGAGCAGTGATCCTCACGCACGGCCATTAAAGCCCGGCTATTTATAGCAGCCATCCAGTCATTTATTCATTAATTAATCACACATGCACCTGCAAACCATCAACAGCGGTTACACCGTTTCTCAATCATCAGAGAGTTTCGTAGAGGTAATCAGGAAACACTTGGATTCACATCAGTATCACATTCATTTTATAGGATTTTAAAGGAAACTTACACATAAACCCGGCTGAGTAGTGAAATGAGAATAACTGCAAAAGCAGGTAACGTCAGTCCTAAAAAAGAGTTTATAATTTGGGTGCCCTGGATTATTACAGATTACAGACTAAAAGAAATGAATGCCGGTTCATGAGGTGGAAGTTTCCGTACTCATGGTTTTTGTGTAATTGCATGGATTAAACATCTGGCCACACCTGGATCCCTTCAACTCATAAGAGGAGGGGACTAATCAGGTGACTGACTGGTGTAGCGACGGCCGAACTAATACACAATACGGGTTTGAATTTATCGTCCGGCTGCCTTTTTTCTTTTTCAAGGCTTGTCTAACAGAGATTCTTGTTCTACCTGGGTAACTTTTCATACTTTCTCACCACCAAGGACACTTTGTACGGGACCTCAGGGAGTTGTTCCAAAATCCGACCTAGAACCTGCCTGCCAAACAGCAGCAGAAAAGAATAAAAAGGAGCAACAGCTCAGTTTTCCAGCACGTCGGATGGATGGTCAGAACTCTTAATAATAGATCGACAATTTGTCTGCTATCTGATATTTCTTACAGAAATAGTCACGTATATCTGAAGGAGTGAAATGATGCACTTCCCTTATTATACTATATTTCATCACTCTTGTATATTTTTCTTTCCTTTTGATGATTTGAATATTTACACCTCAGCCTCTCTTCCTGTCTCTGATTCTTCGTTGTGACAATATATTCCTGTTTTCTGATGAGCATCTACATTCAAGCTCTCCTCTGATTGCATCCTCCCTCCCCCTCTCTCCTCCACACCTCCTCCCTCCAGTCCTCCGGGGCTTAGCATTTCCATACCGGGTTCACATTCCTTAAAGTGTGGCATCATCATCAATAGTCATTTAGGAGAGGGCCGCTTTCCACACCACTGGATGCAATGAAGATTCATAGCCACCATTTCAAAGTGGTTGCGGGAGATGCACAGAATGAGGGAAGCGATGGAAATTGTGCACATACACCAGCAGGCTATTGGTGTTACCACTGTTTGGCCTTGCATGTCCAGCGAGGTGGATGAGAAAGGCGACGGATGATTAATGCCCAGAACTGTAAATGAACAGTAATCTTTCGAAAAAGACACGGGGGGAAAAAAACCGGCATATCCAGGCATTGCTGCACGTTACAACACATGGTGAACAGCAAACGTGTACAATAGAGATTCGACGGATTGCAGACACACACAAAGAAAGACGCGGCATATCAAGTGCCGCATGTGGCTGTAAATGCTTGTTTGTTTGTGTGCATGTATATTTGCAGGTGTCCTGTGGTTTTGAAGAGCTACACACAAGCAAATCTTTCTATGTAGTACATTCATATGGAAATAGATGACCACATATTTTCAAAATAAAAGCACCTGCCTCTACAATTTTGTTTAGTTTGTAGGGATTTTACACTTCAGAGTAAATGATGACATAATGATGACAACCCCTGTTGACCCCTAAATGTCACTGCTTTTTCATACGTCGCAAAATCTTGTAATATTTTTTGTTCCTTGCAAACACTCGTATTGTAAGTTCATGGACGTACTTGTGCTGGAAAGCCTTTATGAGTGAGAGAGAGTCCGAGTCAGACAGACACACACATCCATACGCAGATAAATGAAGAGAGAGTGCGAGTTTTATTAGTGTGCATGCGTGAGTGTTTTGGGGGAGTGATTTAAGGCCGGCTTTCAGCAGATGTTTTATGGCCGTGTGCTGTGTAAGTGCACCGGACCATCAGAGTGCTTGATCACTCAGTATTTTTCTGCAGATGAAAATATTCAACCTGAAACATCGTCCCCTCCTGCGCCGTGTCTCGAGGACATTTCACGGCAGCCGGGGTGGAGCTCTCAAAATAATTGAAACCTTTCAAAGTGGAAGTTAATTTGGAACAAACACTATATTGTGTCATTCCGCAAATATTACAACTCTGCCCTTTACAATGTAATCATGTTCGTCTTCAGCTTCTTTTTTCTTTTTTACTAAATTATTATTTTCTAACAACAAAACTAAATGACTTTTTATAAGCAGAAATGATTGGATTGCATAACATTGTAGAGGTGTACCTAATAAAGTGGCCAGTAGCTGTATACACATTACAGTGCTGGATTTGGTGAACATGCATTGATGTTTATCCGTAAATTGCCGGCTGCTTGATCCCTCCAGAGAGAAGAGGGTGCAAAATCAAATGCTGCAGAGGTTATATATTTGGGTAATGGCCCTTTTTTTGCTGGGGATGATTAAGGCTGATGAAGGGAAATGTGAGCCCGATCCTATGAATGCACATCACGGGAGGAGGATGCACCACAATCCTTTCCCAGGTTCGAGAACTGGATACTTGCCCGATATATCTTTCACATTCTCATGCTACCGCCCTAATTTATGGTACTTTTATTGGGGCTGGCGCAGCATGCAGATGCAAAGATCACTCCTCCCGCTCCGTTCCTGAGACTGTCTAATAAGCTGGATCCGACCCTCTAATAAATCTATTAGTGAGCTGAACACTTGTGCAATGCCTTCACTTGGTGCTCGGACTCTATGATGTGTTGCATGTAAAGCTGTGGAAATAGACTGACGGCTGATTTTCGAACCGAAAGACGGTGGACGTGTGCGAATCGAAGCGCCTGTATTATCACACCACGGACGAGGAAGACGAGGGGGCCGTGCAATCACGTCATACATCTGCCTGATGAGGTTTTTACCCGCAGCCAAGTTAATAGACATTGAGCATTTTTAATTAGACTGCATTACAGAATTTAAACAGTAAAGGATGATTGAATTAAACTGATGCATTGGGACGGCCTTTGGAAATGTACGCGCGGGAGAGTGGAAGGCGGACATGTGTTTCTCATTTGGGAAATAGAGGATATGATGTGGCATCCTTTTCATCCGCAGCGACGTGGTGTTCTGGTCGTCTGTGCCGGGTTGATACCATGTGCAGCTCCGCGGGGAGACGGACAGGCTTCACCTTTGACCGACATGATTTGATTTTGTCAAATGTGTTCCGTCTCCCCGCAGAGACCGGACCAGCTGGCCGTCGCTCCCCTGCCCCTCTTCATCATGTGTGAGTCAGTGAATAAAAGAAGGAGAACGCGGGAGAGCGGCATGAGAATAAAGGGCGGTGGGGTGGTCGTCCTGGTGGTCGGTGGGCCCGGTGGAGTGACCACATGAAGACTCTTAGTAGCCTGTCGGAGAGGGCAGTTTTATCATCGCTGGCATCTCAGCATGCGACAACGTGGTGTAACTTTCACAACCCCTTTCCCTCACTTCCTCCTCATTTTCGATCACTTTATTCGGTCCCTTCCCTCTGCGGGTGCCCATTTCGCCGAATCCCCCGGCAGTTTGGGTGGAATATCAATGAATCACTCTCTATTAAGCTCTCACATATAGCATGAAGCTGTAAGTGAAGCGAAGCCACGGTGCGTGATGAGACTGATGTGGGAGAGCAGCGATGCCTCTGGTAAAGCACTCGCGTCTCTGGTGGAGATCAGCGTGAGCCACTCTGGAGAGCCGGCGCTCAGACTTCATTTATTACTACGCAATAATTAAGAACAGCACATTCTCAGCATGGCTCAGACTTTTATTCACAGGGAAGGTAGCCAAAAGGAAAATGGATGTGATGAAGTAAGAAACTGAAGTTGCCTCCCGGTGGGGGACAAAGAAAGCAAGTGAGAGACGGATAGAGAGAGGTAGAGGTAAAGAAAGAGAGAGGATGGAGTGTGTGATGTCCAGTTGTACTGTATTGCTCAGCCCGTGGGACCGGAACTCCTCTATGCAGCGCCACATCCCATTTCACACCAAATTCGTCTCATCAAGTAATTTTAGGCTCTCGGAGCTGCCGCGTATAAAGAACGACGCACAGTTTAAACCTGAAGAGACTTAAAGGTCCGGTGTGTAGGATTTAGGATCGATTATTGGGAGTGCGATGCGGTCAAATACTCATAATCCAGTTTACATTAGTGTATAATCCGCTGTGTTTGATAGCTCAGAATGAGGTTGTGGCTCCTCCTGTATCATTCCAGTTATGCTGCATTCACGAAATCCCGGAACAGACAAACCAGTTTTCTTATTTCCGATACTGCCGCAAGAACAAGGAGTTGTTGGTTCACTGTTTTCTAAGAGGTGTTAAACATCGCAGCTCCTCGGGTCAACTTGGCCGGCAGCTTCTCGTCAGGTGGAAGGTTGTAAGACGGTCGGTGAGCCTGTTTCTGACATTTGTGCCTCGACTGCATCACGGCGTCGCTGTTTGGCTCGTTGGATTAGCTCAGCCGGAGCGAGCTGCCTTACGTGGGCCGCCGGTTGTCCAGTCAGCCTCATTAATTAACCGCCTGGTTATCAAAGAGCCGTATTATGTTCATTTTCATGTTCATGAGGTTGTATTTCGTTTTTTACATGTGCACCAATTTGGACTCGGCGTGCCTCGGCCGCTCACTCGGAGCCCCCTGCCTCGCTTGGACACAAAATACACGAAATGAATCAAAGCTCACCGGCTGTAAACCGGGCGAATCACTACCGCGGGTATTAAAGACAAAGTCAGACTTTACTTTTATTAATCTGCCTCGGACCTGCAGTACGGAGGATTCGGGGCTGCTGTACGTGGCCCCTGAATCTCACGGAGGGACGGGTGGTTGGATTTATTGATTGGCTGCTGTAGAGATGCACCTTCCCATATCCATACACGCTGTAATATTATTGAGGACCATTAATCATCCTGACAGAAACAAATTGCAGCCAGGCATCTTTTACTCATAACTTGAAAAAAAAAATTGAACGGTTTTGGGGGACTTAGTGGACTATTTCATACACCAACATCCAGATAGTAAAAGGGCGGCGAGGCGCAGCTCGGCTCTACTTTCTTGTATCTCCGGATCATCGTACACAAACCCCGTCAGCTGCTGTACTCACATCAAACAAATTATAACAACTACATTTCCCATCATTTATTTTGGATAATCTTGATTAAACATCCAAAGAAAACATGATTTCCTTGAAGGGATGTTTTTAAAAAACAAAACTACGGGGCAGATTTATTAACGGGCTCCTGCAGGAGAGTCTCTCAGGTGTTGTCAGTATCGCTTAGCTGCAAAGTCTTGCACCTTTTTTTTCCACCCTCTTTGTACAACATGCAACTGATGATTTGTGGTGCTTTGCCAGCAGCGCTGTGCTCCACATTCGTGTTGCACGTGCAGTCATAGAAACCGCAGCATTGATTGTTATGTTACACGCCATATTGACTTTTTTTGCACTTGTTCAATTCGGGTCTTCTGATGTTTAACATTTGTTTTGATCTAGCGGCGGAGTCACCATCTTCTTTACAGCGCTGCTCGGTGATTCCTCACCGTAATGGGGGGGGATCCTGGAATATCTCCCGTTGGCGTGTGTTTTCTGCCTCGTACAAGGAGGGATTAATGGAGGGCAACTGGAGTCGGTTGAAGATGATGTTTCGCCCATCGTCCGAGGGGTTTCCGTACGCCTCTTGGACGTGAGGTGAAACATCTTTTAAGTATCTCCGACCGGGTCCAGCTGCCCTGAATTGAAGCCCAGCACAGCCACGACCTGTATGACGAAGAATCTTCCTCTTCTTCAGCCCTCCGGGCGTTTTCCCCCCTCACTCGTCTTGTCAGGTTTATTTAGTGAAGCTCGAGTTGTAAATCCTGTAATTTAGCTGCTGTCTTTAACTGAACTCCTGAGAAACTGTCCAGTAAGTGTTAATTTTATGCCGGGTAAACACCGAGGTTTCGCTGCATATGTGAAGAAATTGGTGTGAAATCTACATATCCGCGAACACGACTCCCCCCGGAGCTTTTCTGTGATCAATTATTGATGTTACCGAGGAGAGTCAAGAAAGTAAAGATCAACTTCTCTGCATTTGCAGTTGTTTTTTATTCTGTATCTTTAAAGGGAATGTCTGTATCGAGTATTTATGTTGATGCCTGTGATGAATGTCAAGCGGGAGAAGCAACGTGGTGCAGAAGAGAGAGAGAGAGGGAGAGAGAGAGAGAGAGAGAGAGAGAGAGAGAGAGCTGATGTAAAAAGGCAGAAAGCCTCGGAGAGTTGTTGCGATGGGAGGTTAATGGGGTTCCGTGCTGACTGAGCATTTTGAGGCATGCGGGCTCCCCTCCACAAACTCATCTTCTCCCTTCTGTCATTCGCCTTGCTGCTGCTGCTGCTGTTGGATCACGGTAATCTAAGGGGAGGGAGGAACCACAATCCTGCCGCGGCGCTGGAAACCAATCAAGGATCATTGTAACTCGATTAGAGCAACCTTGATACTAATAGAAACAAATGAAAGAATGTGCAGATGCAGCACTTCATCAGGTGAGCATTAGATGTAGAGCAGATAAATCCAGCAGCTCGGGAGGCATCAGGTTACTGACGAGCCTCCTGCAAGAGTTTGATCAACCTTCTTTAGGCTGTAGGTGAATCCTCTCCCGACCGGAGCGAAGCCGGGCCGAATACTTCTGTCCGAACCTGCTCGTGAAAACTGAGAGAAGGATATTAAACATTATTTTAGGAGCCTTGTATCCACTGAACCGCCTGCTTTGACTTGTCAGTTTAATCCACCGGCTCTTTTCCCTCATTTGTCTAATATCTTGAAACAAATCACGGCCAAACCGAAGTGCCAGGTTTTTTTTAATCCTGTTTTTTTATGGCTGTTGGCAAAATAAAACAACCACACCGGCGCTGCTTTATTCTGCTTTTTATTCTTACTTTATTCGCAGTGTGTATTTTATGTGTCATAGTGAAGGACGATAAAGGGAATCTGGAAGGAACAAAGATGGGCTGAGCAGTGTGAAGGGTGACGACAGCGGCGGTAACTTATGAATGTCCGTCTGTATCATGCATCACCTCCAGATTCCAATTGTCAATTTGTTTTACTTTTTACCAATTGGCTGCAAGAGAAATGTAACAGTCGACCTTTATAACTTATATTTTATAAAGGCAATAGATGACTAATTCCTTTCTTGCAATATATTAGGAATTAAGGAATTATATTATATATATATTTATAATTAAAAAAATGTGACCTTGATTGGGCCCATCGGTTCACCAATGATTTCAATGGCTTTAAGAAGAGGAGGCCGTCTTAGAGGACACGACTTCCTGGTTCCTCCTTTTCTACTTCAGACCTCGTATTTGAGTTTCCTTCCCATTTGAATAATTGCATTTCCTTCCACTCACAGCGAAGTTTGTTTTAATTTGATAGCCTCAGATTAGCCTCTTTCAAACACGATAATTATTCCCTTCGGTTTGGTTTTTCCATTCGGCCTCTCCGCTGTGATAATATTTGGTTTAGGGGTCCTTTTCCGACGCACTGCTCTTTGTAGATGCCCATCTGAGGCGGGGAGACGGAGAGCGAGCGGGAGAAATGAGATTGAGAATGACAAAGAGAGGACGATACGTAGAGGTGGTGTCAGGAGAGAGACGGCCCTGACACTCCGAGGAAAGAGTGAATAATTGAAACAGTCTCCAAAAGAAAATGTCTGGGTTTGATGGTTGGCCTGGCAGCGTACAATGAAGCAGGGACATGATGCCAAGCAGCTTTACAAGCTGTCGAGAGGTCCACTTTCAATGAGATTGTAATAACCAGTTCTCCCTCCAAAGCCCTTTCTTGCTGTGTGAAGAAGGATAGTTGGAGAGGAACGTCTTTTTTTCTTCCTGGGCTTTTATTAAACGTCACACTGCGCTGTCACCGTGATGTTCTCCTGATTAAAGGACCTGCAACAGCAGCATCTCGGCTCAGCAGTCTAACATCTTCACATGGTTCAGCTGGTATGTGTTTGCATTTCAGTCGTACAAGGAAGTCCTAATGCATACTGACGATTGTGA
>CAAKHC010008805.1:10940-30254 GCA_901007825.1 Macroramphosus scolopax | reverse complement strand
AATTAGCTGCCAATTTAGCTAATATTAACGATGATATTGTTACCTAGGTAACATAGCTTCTTGCTGGAAGAGGAATAAACCCACTCTGCTTAATTTGTCCTCTGAATTGCACGACTGCTTTGCATACATCTTTTATCTGTGTCGCAGCAGACCGAGCAGGGAGCAGGAAGCTCTGCGGGGTCAACACAGCGAGCACACAGCACCCGACGCCAGACGCTCACGGAGAGGCTTCACAGATGAGGAGGGGTCATAACCGGTAGAAGAAATGTCTAGAGGGTAAGAGGGCGTTTGAGATTCATCTCCACAGATCTGTGGCACATGGTTTTTCATTCAATATGGGTAGTATAGTACGTACATGAGGATTTGAATGAAACCTAGATACCAGGGTCTGGAATCCCAAAGCTTCCCAAACAAAGAGTTGCTCTCTCTGTATGACGCTTTCTAAGAATTTCCCCTGATTGTCATCAAAGTGGGAGAATTTTTCTCCAAATACTGAAAGAGGATGACTTATTGAAGAGCATCAGATTGTGCCAGGAGAATGTTTGCAGTGGATCTCATTAGAGTCGCTCTGACATCTTCCAGCGAACGCAGTAATGCAATAATACCAGAGATAAAGTGATGTTTAATTGATATTCAGGTAATTGATAATGAATAACCTGCAAGTCGACACAGGTCGGGCACATAATGCATTATGGGAATACGGTGGAAATGGAATGGATTATTAATCATTATTAGTAACTCTGAAATAATGTTATAATGGCTTCTGTGATTAGGGCCAACTGACAGGCCCTCGAGAGCACTGCATCATTTTTGATACTTCCTATTTAAGTGTCCTGCACCTTTCTAGTGTCCTCTCACAAGTCCACGGATGGTCATCTTAAAAATCATGATGTACGGTTCCACAGGTCCAAAAATAAAAAAACATGTCAGAGCAGTGAAACTCAAGCAACCAAAACATCTGGAGCTGAAAGAGAGTCTGTGAACCTCTGCTGGGCTGCACGTTTCACATTTGGCAGTAAGCACCATTGTTCATATCGACCAGAGGCTTAAGGAACAGTAGGATACATGCACTGCTTTGACTAAATTGTGCAGCTGCAGTCGTGAGTTGAATCGAGAGAGGGGGCGCGCGTGCGGTTCCAAGAAAGAGAGAGGGGGAAGCGCTGTGTGTGTGTGTGTGAGACAGAGAGAGAGAGAGAGAGAGAGAGAGAGAGAGAGGTCCTCGTCGCATGAGCATCGCAGCTTCATTCCTCCACACTCGGGCTCAGTCCGGTGCTGTCGGCGCTGCGCTTCATTCCCTCACGACTTATTCCGCCGTGTTCCGTTTTCCTATCAGCAACTTCAACGGGGGCTTCCCCAAGTTTCCCAACGCCCCCGCACCGGCTATTATGAAGGAAGAGGCGACGGCGGCACGTTGATCGCAGCGCAGCTCCAGTTTTAATTACTCGCAGGTGTAATCAGAATCGTCCCCTGTGCAGAGAGGATGGCTCTGCAGGCGGTCAATGGGAGCGTGGAGGAGATGTCAGGCTGTGTGGAGCAGGGGGACCCCAGCTACAACATGAGCTGCACGAACGGCTCCGACCTGCCCAGACCCACCACCAGAGCCAAAGGTAGGTCCTCTCTGCTCTGCTCTTCTTCTCTTCTCTTCCTCCTCATCCTGGTCTGCACCATCCAGCTGTCTCTCAGAATCACCCAAGCTAGTGTTGAAACTTTCTTTATGCCGATGGCCTCCAAGTGGTTCCATCAGGCAAACATCTGGTATGTGTCGGCTGGCAGAATGATTTATTATCGGTTCTTCTCATTAATGCATATTTCTGCATGACTGATTTCCAACCTGTCGGAAAATATACGTCTTTATTCAAACTCGATAGTGGTTCCTGTGGTGAAGTAGTGGGGGTCTGGGGAACCCAAGGGTATCTGACAGGGTTGACATGATAGTGAAATGATGGATCTATAGAGCCTTGTCAGCCTGAGTGCTTCAATCACACAGTTGCTATTAAGGTGACAAGCTGCTAACACATCCATACACTTGAAATAGTGCAATCAGGGGTTCAGTGTCTGTAACATAGTGACAACATCTTGGTCATGTCTTTCATTCACTATCTGTCAGGAAATACCTAAAAGCAAAAATCCTGGGACTCATAAATCTCAGTTTCGAGGTGCTTGACTTGAAGTACATGGAAAGAATCGGCACTTGGTTTCAAGCCTGCGCCTACGTGGTATAAATCATGCATGCTGACCACGACGTCAAAGAGCCATCTCCGAGGTCCTTCACACGGGGGTCAACTTAATTAGGGCCCCCTCAAATGGCAAGCTATCCTACTTTTGACACTATTATGTTGTAAAGGGAGAGAGTAGTCAGCCTACCTGCAGGGTACAAAACGTGCAAATTGACCACAATACCAAAGAGCCAGACTTGATGCAATTAAAAGCAAGCTGGGATGTTCTTTCAAATCAATTCTGTTGGATGCAATTAATCACCAGGCTGCCCAGTTTACTCCTGCATCGCTCGCTTGGAATGAGGAGAGGAAAGGTGTGTCTGAATGTGTCAATTCTCTGCTCATATTCCTCAAACTGCTGCTCCATTTAAAGAGATTAACCCCCCCACACACACAGACACACCTAATGAGGAGATAAGGCCCCCGAGGTTCTGACGTCTCCACGTGGCTGAGAGTTTTTCCTCAAATCCCCCTGCTGCTGCTGCAGTTTCAAGAAAATTTCCAATCTTCCGCCACTAAATTATTCACTGCAATTCCTCTTTCTGTGCTGCGTTACTTTTATTGACCTTACATGGCAGACAGACATGAACATCAGCAGTATTATATTATCTGCTGGTGCAACTGCACCCGGAGAGCAATGAAAGGATGTGGGAGGTCTTCACCGTTCGACGAAGAGCGATCACCTGCTCTCTGCCTCCCTCATACTTCTTTAATGTACCAAAATCCATCGAGGACCTTCTCCGCTGTCTCCTTTAGGCCAAAGGAGAACAATGAAGCCCGGTTATGCAGCTGTAATGTTGCTGTCGGACGTGGGAGGACAGCACTGGGACAGGAAATTAAAGTCCACTACTCGAGGACACAGCGGTCCGATTCATTGCGTTGGAGACGTTATCCTTCGTTTGCAAGCATGACTTTTGTATTTGCTCTGTTTGGTTGTGATGGAAAAAATATGCAACTTTTGGAAACTGCAAATTAATTAATAATGAACAACAAAACATGGAAAAAGATAAATCTAAGACCAGCGAACTGAGCGTACAATATTAAAGCTGACAGTTCTAATCATAGAGTGTATTCCACTACAGCAGCTGACAATTACTAACGTGATCAATTCATTTACAAATGATTTTCTCCAATGCAGAACGACACAGACAATAAATCTCCAGGAAATCTATCAATCAATTAATATTTTCATTATTTGTCAGGCAGGTTATTTGAAGTGCTGCTCCTCTGTCTTCACATCACTCCACTGAATATCTTTAAGCATTTAGGAATTCCTTTTGCCTCTTGTACTGTTAGTATATTATTACGCTGCTTTACATTAGACACCGAACAATCAATTAGCCGATCAAAGAAATAATTGACGGATTAATTATTCTCCATAAAATAGTTTCATCTGAAAAGGTCAAAATCTCTAATTGTATTGTTTTTGTCATCAACACCTGCTATTATATTTACTATAATAGACTAATTAAAAGAGTATTATATATATATATATATATATATATATATATTATATATATAGACCTGAAATAATAAACAGACTTAATAATGTATTCAAAGGAAAGTAAATAATGTATTCATTAAATTCATTGAAGTTTTTATTCTAAAGTTTTAATAATACATTTTTGTATATATGTATGCCCAGCAAGGAAGACTGAGCCAACATATATATATAATAATAATAATAATAATAATAATAATAATAATAATAATAATAATAATAATATGATAATGTATTAAATATGAATACATTATTTACTTTACTTTGAATACATTATTTACATTATTTACTCTGTTTGTTATTTCAGGTCTATTTAAAAATTCAAACTTTTAAAATGTATATATGTCATCTGTTGTGCTGTACAAATACTACAGCGTGTATAGTTCATGTACATCATAATAATCGTCCTGCAGTCATTAGGGCAGCTCAGTCGAGGGCTCGCTTATGTGGAGCAACATCAATAGCTGCACCTTGGCTTGTCCCCGGATACTCTCCCTTCCCTGCTGATTCAAAGTGGCAATTTGCTGAGTTTGCCCCGTCCTTTTGAGTGCATGTGAGATAAGTTATCATGAAGTTGCTCTCATAAGCATTAAACAAACTGTTTTCTTTTTTACTGGGAGAGAGTGTAACCCAGCAGCCAGAGAGGCCGCACACCGCAGGTGTTTGATATCCGACCGATTTCATCTTTAGTTAGCGTCATGCTACGCTACTGTCATACCATTATCAAGGTTAGCAGATCACATGATTGGCAGGCTCTTCGTGTAGAAAATATTTTGACCGTCCCCCCTCCTGATAATGAGTCGCTGCCCCTTGAGAGCGATCCACAGGCATCGCTGGAAAATCTTTAGTTCTCATGCATTTAAGAAATGGAACATCAATAAGCCATGATTGCTTTTATGTGCATTGATCTCGTCAGTTCGACCTGTATATATCACTGATCACGAGTGTGGAGAATGACAGCCCTAATATAGACCCCCTCAACATGGCTGTATTGATCTGTGAAGAGCACACGGCTTCATTAACTCTCCGTCGAGGAGCGATTCAGTTTTATAGGGTTTGTTCTGAGCTGCAGTATCAGTCAATGCTTTTGATCGGGGCGTCCTCCAACTGTCAGTTAACCAAGAACAACCCTACGTTTGGGATTCTCCTGATTCACAAATATATAACACTGTTGCATCCTGAAGTGCCGTGCCGTGGTAAATGGTGATCACAGTCACTGGAAACACTGAATCTGTCGTAATGTAATTTACAGTTTGCAGCCGGCGCGGTTGTTGAACATCGACATTTACATTCCTGTCATGGTGTTTGCGGAGCCAGCAGGGAGGTTAGAGATTTACTGAAACCCGTAGTGGAGGCTGCCGTGCAGGCTGTGCATGTGACATCACGCTCAGTGTCCCGTACTGCTCACGTTTCTTGTGTTCCTGCTTTTTATTTGCAGGATTTCATTTGAGAATAAAGAGAAAGTAAGAATTTAACGGCACAAATACACGAGATATACGAGGAGGTGAGTGACTATGTGCTGAGCTTGTTCCTGCACTACAAACAGGCTCTCTCCAACTTCCAAAAAATGTCAACATAATGTAGATCAATATTATTCTTTCATGAGGGGGCATTGTGGAAAGACTAATAGAGTCTGGTTCTGCTGACTGCAACAGTAACTCACCTCTTTACAGTGGTCAAATGGGATGTCGGCACATTAAGCTCTGGTAAATAGCTGTCTAAAGGTTATCTGGCCACCACTTTTATGTGTGGTGTGCAGAACTGGACCTGAATGCCAATTTGTTTAATCTACATTCATTTGTGTGCATCTGTAATATGTCAGGCATCCAAAGGAGATGTTGATTGAGAGCCCGAAGACTCATTGTTATTCCTTTATCGTGCAAAGAAGATATCGAAGTTGCTTTGCTTTCGGGCTGCAAGAGCGGATGCAAACGATTTCCCGCCACAACCGTCGGAGGATGTCGAGACCCAGGAGATGTCCCCACAACAACTTTACAAAGTCGTCGTACCGTATTTGTCCTGTATGTTAACATGCTGTGCTGCTAGCATTACTTCCACAGACTGATGTGTGACCAACGTTTTATTCTTAAGGCACAGCCCAGAGTGAAGCTATGGGAACGCAGCCTCATTTGTAGCCAACAAAACAACAAGAGTGCGAGCTTGGATACCAGTAATTGTTTTTTTTTATGTCTTCTAACTACGATTAGTCTCACTTGGAAAATGCCTTTCGTGCATTGTTAATGTATAATATGTGAGTTTCTGGTAAGAGAAATTACATCGACGCCAACGCCGAGTCTTTTTCTCTTCACTGTCCTCTCATGTTACCTGACTGATTGATCACAACACCAAACATCTGCCTGAAACACTCTCTTCAACACCTCTCAAAGCCCAGTAGGAAGACTGAGCCTACATGCCCTTCAAGTTACATTCAGTTATTTTGCAACCAAGAATTTATATAAATGTTGTTGTAAGAGCAGCCAAGGCTCAGCGGGGTGGATGAGCTTCTGGGTGGATCGTGGAGCGCGGGATAAAACTGATTCATAATCCTCCTCGGCCCAGACTGGAGCAGCCGAGGAGGAATGAAGGACATCACAGCGGTCAGGAGCTTCTGTGTTTATTTCTTCTGTGTATTGTTTGAACACAGTTCGGACTCTCTGTCCATCGGGGACTGTTGGTTTGGGCGTCTGGTGCTTTGTTTTCTGCAGTCGGCCGAGCTTCTGGGCTGACTTGATTGCAAAGCTGTCGCTGCTCTGTTCATCGGCAATCCCTCCGCTGACCAGATTGAGCTGTTGTACTATTGTGGACGTGATTAACATGTGGACTGGCCTGACTGCGTATTTTCCGGATGAACTGTGGGTGGAAGAAGTGGAGTAAGCGATGGAGAGGAGGAGAGGAGGAGGAGGGCGACAATCACACGAGGAAGTGAAAGAGACAAAGGATGATTGCAAAAGTTGTGCAATTCAAACTAGAAAATATGTATCAGGTTTACAAAAATGCAAAAGCAGCACATGGATCTGTCGTTGCTTCGCTTGCCAACAAGTAACAGGAGACCCAGAAAGACTGGTTTCAATGCAAATGCAACAACATGTGAAACTGTGGCTCCTTTTCAGCAGATCCGACTTCAGATTCACAAACTGCTGCAAATACAGACATTTCTGCTTTTTTTCACCTTGAAGAGAAACCTGTCAAATTAAAGGAGAACATCTCCCCATCCTGTATTCCCTCAACCTGATATTTCCTCCGACTTGTCTGAAGTCCGGGCAACGTCTTTCACACACAATGACAGACAAGCAGGTGACTGACTTTACAAGTTATTCTGGCTCCAGAGTTCCAGATACGTCATGTGCATGTGTGCAGGCTGAGGCTGAGGTGGCTGCTCTTATCGCACATCAAAAACTGCTTGAGGATAAAATACCTTTGAAGAACAGGAAGAACAGCTAAGGAGGAAAAAAGAGCAGCTGGAGCTGGAAACAAATATTGGCAAAACTGAATGAGTTAGCAGCCCTGAGGGGTGTCTGGTGTTCAAAGCAGCTTGTAACTGATGGCGTGCAATCATATTTTGAAGAAGGACAACTATGGTGTTTCCTACATATGAGAAAATCTTCCCTCAGCACATAGTTATCAATCCAGTGACGTTAATAAGAGCCGCTACAGCAGGTCAAGATGAACCGTTGGACCAAAGTTCTTCAGGAAACGGCCAGAAGTTCTTGGATTTAGTCTCAAAATCAAAATAACTTTTGTATTGGACGTTAAGTGCAAGTTAACCTAAAGAGAAGATCATCTTCTTCACAGTAAACCAACTTCACTTGTGTCATGGACCGTAGTGAGCCAGTGAAGATGAGGATGGGGGTGATGCGCTGGAGCCCGTCTACGGCTCATTGCTAGGCAACTCAGACAGGAGTGCAGGAGTCAAGACAGACGGTGGTGAAGGCGTTGATGAGAGTCTCTGCCACAGAGTGTGAGAGAGATGGTCGGAGTCTGGAGATGTTTGTGGTAGAAAGCTGCTTCGGTGATTGATTTGTTGTGAGCATCTTCATCTCCAAGCAAAATGAGTTTTGAGATGTTTTGAGGATAATGGAACCAGTGTAGCACCGAAGCTGTAAACACCATCATGTGTGCCGTGTTGATGACTTCAGGGGAAGATACAATAGCGCTCTTCATCATGAGCTTCGAGCAGTTTGTTTAAAGGGAGGCTTTCTACTTACCTAGTTCATAATTAACAGTTGTCATGTGTTTGCTGTTGAACCTGAAACTGAGGGAGCAAAGTAAATGGAGAGGCTGGATCCGGAGGAGCATGAGTGGCAAGACGAGGAGGAGGTCCTCGCCACCTCTGTGTCGCAGCTCAGTCAAAGGGCGGTTTGAACTTCACATAGCGTGAGTACGAAGCACCACAAAGGCTGGAAAGTTGACTTTAATCATCTTGTCAACAGAGCACCGGCTCACAAAGCTGTGATGGGCTGTCATGTAAATATCCCTCCGTGGTGAATCATCGTATGGTCACGGAGGTTCGGTGCACGAGCTATGTTATTTAGACTGTTGACAAATAGTTCCACACCGCCAAAGGGCAGCGATTGTGATGACAAGAGACGCTTTACAGCTTCTGCAAATAATCTGAATGCATGTTTAATATGCACAACACTCGCTGATTACAAACCAAGCTGCATAAATCCTGCATACATCATAACTCTACAGCTGTTTGAGACACACGACTTCTTCCCTCGTTAAACAAGCTCCTGTTTGACGAGGAGACATTTTACTGCGATGAAATAAAGTTTGAAAAGAACCGGAACACCTTTACTTTCTCTAGACGCGTCGCTTCGACGTTTTTATATATCGACCGCTTCTCGTCTATCGTCTCGGTTGGCGATGCAACAAAACCATTCCCACGGATTGGAAAAGAGCGAGGCGGCGGCTTCGGTGCGGATTCCTGAAGGCTGAGAGAGGAAGCACAGGAGGCGTCTGCACAGGAGACAGTGTAAACCCTAGTAAGTGATGCGATTAGGAGTGTCCACAAGCTATCCAGACTGAATTACAGTTACAGATACACGTAAAATATACTATATATACTAAGTAGTATGTGCAATGTCCTTCCAGGAGTCCTGTGTGTGTTTACGAACAGAGGCGGGGGAGGTTCTTTGTAACAATTTGCTGTGTGGGTTGTGTGTGGAAAGTAGAACAGACAGTAGCAGAGCTTTGTTGTATCTAGAAGTCTTTATTTATTTATTTTCATATGCTACAGTGTGGATGTTGAAGAGGCAGGCTGCCAACAGAGTGGGAGGAGAAGAAGGGATTTTTTACTCCCCGCAGCACCGAACCATGATGAGGTACACAACCCTGTTTATCCACTTTGTGGACATCGCCACGACAAACAGCTGCGTTCCACACAAGGACAATGTACTAGATGCCCCTGTGTGCCCCTGCAGACAGCGACTGCCATGATGCATATCATGTTTAGTTATATGCATTGGGAGGATATCAAAAAACGATGGACGGTGTCCCAACACATGGGTGCAACTCGTGAGGCTGTTCGTTGTGTTATCCTGCTCTGCAGTGCTGTTTTCAATAAAATATGGAAACGAAATCAAGTGTACTTCTTTTATTTTGGTTGTTATTATTGAGTGCATCGTTTGATTGGCTCCTGGGGCGTGGCTCAGGAGATGGAGTGGCCGTACCGTCACCAGAAGGTCCCAGCTCCTCCGTGTGTCCTTGACACAAGACACTGAACCCCTGATAGCTCCTGATGCTGCGTCATCAGTGTTTGAATGTGTTTACAGCTTGGCAACAACAGGGTATGAGTGTGTAAATGAGGCAATATCGTAAAGTGATTTGATTACCGCTAAGTTAGAATTGCACCATTTATCACCACTTGCTTATATTGAACAAACAAAGTTTTTCTAAAGATACTAAATTAACCCTCTGTTTGGCCCCATGGTCCAACAAGAGGCAAGAGAAATACACAAAACTTCCATTCAACCCTTTTTCTTCATTATACTTCATTTCCAATCAACCTAAGAACTCTGACATTAAATGCACAATGTCTCTCTTTGTACCTGTTGGAGGTGCCGGCACTCTAAGATAAATGTTTCCCAAAGAAAGACAGAGATGCACATCTTCAGGAATAGCTGTTGCAGAAATTTGTATGCTTGTGTGCCTGTGCTTTAGAAAAATTGGCACCTGTCACTGCAGCTGCGGTTCAAAGAGTTTCAGAAAGGAAGATTGAGTTACACATCAGGAAGATTTGAAGTCCACAGAACTCGGAAGTAAAGCTGTTTTTCCTCACCTGTTCCCCTGTTTCCTCCATCTCTCCTCATCCCTGTCTGTCCTCTGGTCCTTCATAATAACAACCACATTGTATTTGATTATTCTATACAACTATAACATACTGATACTACACCTTATTCTACTTATAGACTATAGTATTCATAATCTGCTATTTATATTGGACTATATCTTAGCCAATCCACATCCATGCATGACAAACTTGAGTTTCCACGATACCTTATGACGAGCAACGATTTCCCACCTCATGTCATCCGAACGTGGACACACACTCATCTGTTGAGCATCTAACAGCACTTATAGCCTGACTATCAACATTTAACCAAGCAGGTTAGATTTGTGTCACCCCACGGCAAGAAGATGGAATGTATGTACAGAATCTCGGTCAGCTGTATGTGATGCTCCTCCTCCTCTGACGACTCTCCGCCATTATTTTTACGAGACATGTTTCGCCATGGTGCCGATGCCGGCTGATGACGACAGCGGTCAGTGAGTGCATGCACGCCGACAGAGAGCAACACGCATCACTCATCACTGTCATTCATGTCGCATGGCCTCGTATCAGACATGAACCTGATCTAGATCCACAAATGAAAGTGACTCAAATAGGATTTCTGTGTCGACAAAGCATCGGTTTTATGTTGGAGTTGCACTAATTCCCTTCCTGTTTATACCGTGTGTTGCAGAGCTACAAAGTTAAATGCAATTTGTGTAATCAAGTCTGACAAACAAGAACCTTTATGACAGTTTGTTAAAGTCCATGTCGGCTCGCTGGCAGTTTTCCAGCGTTGAGCGTTTTTGTCCTTCCACTTATCAAACACACTTTGGATCCTCACGAATGGTCACCACTGCTAAATATCCTGAATCAGACAAAAACAGGTTGTTTCCTGTCAGGGAAATACTTGTGGAAAATTGCTCACATTGCAATCCAGGAAGGAAATTGTGCAATTTTGCATGATTGAAGTCCCCGGAGATCGCGAGGGAAATGCTTGGGTGCAGAGTCGGGAGTCCCGCAGTGGTTTAGTAGAGGGGAAATGTAAACAGAAATGTGTTTGTAATTCGGACGCAGCCACAAGTTCAATGTCTGGGCTGCAGAAATGTTCCTCCATGGTAATACGACCAGTCTGCCACCATCTGCTGCTAATCAAAGTTCTCTTTCCGTTCTCAGATTTATTCCTGTCCGGCTGAACCGTGTGAAAGCTGTCCATGTCATGTTATGTGATATGGAATATCATCTTTAGCCTTTCCTCTGTGAACCACTCCACTCCCCCTCCGATTCCTCAGTAGCCTGAAAAATGTGAATAAGTATAACAAAGAAATAAGAAAATGAGCCAAACCCAATCTATCATCATACACTAATGGGAATATACTAATGAATATTATACATACGGCTAAATTCTACGCACTGGACCTTTAATAATGAATGAACAGCTGAGTGGAAGTTGATAATGATGGCCGATAGGAAGGTTAACTCAACAACCTTCATCTTCTGATAAAGACCATGAAAAGGCGGCGAAAAGATTCTGCAAAAGTACCAGAACTGGGAACCAGAAGTGTTTCTGGTTCCCAGTTCTTGGGCCTGCGTGGGTTTCCCCCGGGTTCTCCGGTTTCCTCCCACACACCAAAACTGCAATAACTTTTAATTTGAGACTCTAAATTCCCAAAGAATTGTCCACAGGCTTGTTGGTTGCTCATCCCCTCCGAGATTATTGCTAAGATTGCTCAACCTGCCACCAGTGTTTGCAGATGTAGCTGTCAGTGACTTAACAAAGTGGCTGTTCTTCAGTTCACCTGACTGTAAGATCAAACTATTGGATGTTGTTCTCAAAGCCATCTCAAAGACATCCTTCTTATTTACAGTGGATTCCAGGCACATCGTTCATGTAGGACAGGTGATTAAACTGCAGCACGCTGGGCCCGCTCCCACCCATACGTCATCTACTTTAATTAAAAGTACAGCACATGTAAAGTATTTATGAACCTTTGGAATACTGCAACTGGACTGTGAGTTATGCTGCAGAACATCTCATCCCTATGTTGTCCTTTATGATGCTTGGAAGGCACAGGTGTTTACTGCCTTTCTGGAAGACGTCATCGTCTTCATATTTCGCCCGTTTGCACACATCAGAAGTGACAGAAATAGTTGTGCCGATCGCGGTGTGAAGTGGACGGAAAATGTTTGGACACGGACTGCCGAGGAGAGAAAGACGTGGGTGGAGGGGGTTTCTGAAGCTGCTCCACCATCTGACGAGTACCTCGGATGAAAGCATACTTGCAGCTACAGGCGTGCAAGCGGCTCTACTTAAGGACAGCTGAGCTTTGAGCTAATTGCTGATGTCAGTATGCTAACATGCTCACAATTACAATTGTTCACCATGTCATTCCACAATCTGAGTCAAACAAAAAACACGACTTCTTCTTCTTCTTCTTCTTCTTCTTCTTCTTCTTCTTCTTCTTCTTCTTCTTCTTCTTCTTCTTCTTCTGCGATGGATAGGAGTCTATTTAACTTTGCAGGGATTTCATTATAATATTTACATTTGGACTGGGATGTGATCTGCCGAGTGAATAGCGAAGAGATCATCACATTCTCAACGGCGCACACAGCATGAATGTTAAATGTGTGAACTCGGAGTAGAACGGCTGCGAGCATCCTGGTTGAACTCCTCGTGGTCCTGCAAGGTGATCTGCCGAGTGTAATCTGCATCCTCTCCAGCAGTCATTCAGACTCTCCCCACGTCCGTGTCTTTAATTTGAGGACTCAGTAAGCGCAGCACATGGCCCGACCCGACCTCGCCCTGTCAGATGCTCTCAGTCTCAGAGCGGCTGTGGCAGCCCCGTTTGAGTGAAGGGAGCTTGCCTAAAACCCTATGGCTCGACCATCCGACTCACTGATGCTCAGCTGTTCGGCTGAGAGTAGGAGACCATGTGAAACACACTTATTTTAGACGACTGCTCAGTTCTAAGTTCTGCATGTTATTTCTATGAGTCGTGTTTAATTTGTGTATTTGCATAAAAACAAAGATGTTTAATTGTGATCGTCGTGGAAACACCTGCAGCTGTGTGTTCAGCCCTGATGATGTTTGTCTTCATCTTTCTTCTTTCGGTTATTATTTGACGAGTCATCACATGGCAACGGGGCAAATATTGCTTTAAACATAGTGTAAGAACTTGAAGTTCTTTTATCTCTTAGATAAGAGACTTTATTTCCCTTTTCTAGAACGTCGTCGCAATGCTGTAACCTGGTTGTCTTATGTTTCATGTCCACACACAGGTTGATTGGATTACTTCATTAAAAAAGTAGCTGCACACACACGCGTGACGACAATCATCCACATTGTTGTGAACTCGTGTTGAGGAAATCTTCTGTTAATTAAGCGGCCGGTTGAATCTGTGTTGCGTTCGCTTGCTTATACACGTCACGATCATGTCACGTCGTTAGCTGGAGGCAAAACAAAGGAAAAACTGAAGGGAAATGCAAATGAACTCTGTGTACGAGGCTCCATCATCTACTGTAAATGTGATCTTGCTGTGTTGCCGGGTGCCAGAAGGGAAGGAGCGAAGGCTCCAAATTGAATTTTTATCGCATACCAGCTGCCAATGGTAGTAAAAGATGGCAGACAAGTGTTGTTAGAGGACTGGAGTGAGGTTATTATCACAAATGAGTTTGCGCACAATGACTTTGGGATAGGACACGTTGGTACTTACCGAGATGTAGCCTGCAACGTACATGACCATTCAGGACAGAGTTGAAGGCATCTAAAGTTTTATATGTTCTTACGATACAGACTTGGTTTGACTATCAGGAAGGTAAATCGATGTTGTGTCTCTCTCACCTCCAGAGATGGACTCGTTCCGCATCCTGCTCTACTTGCTGATCTTCCTGCTCAGCGTCTTTGGCAACCTGCTGATCATCATCGTCCTGATGATGAACAAGCGCATGCGGACCGTCACAAACTGCTTCCTGCTGTCGCTGGCGGTCAGCGACCTGATGATGGCGATCTTCTGCATGCCGTTCACCCTCATCCCCAACATCCTGGAGGACTTCATATTTGGAGCGGCCATGTGCAAGACCGTCACCTACTTCATGGGTGAGCATGAAGCATCTGGTTCTGTCCAAAGGCAACACAATGTACTGTATGTTACGGCATTTCCTCAGATTGTTTCTGACTTATCTACCTCAGCACAGCGTCCAAGGCTTCATCGGAGGAAGGCTTATATTAGAGAAAGGTCTTTATTTCTCTGGTTATTTATAGAAACAGAAGGACAGGCTTATTTTAAGCAGATTGTTCTATCCCTTGGCCTTGCCAGCTCTTTCTTGTTTCACGACAGTTGGCATCCGGTTTATTGCTGCATATACACCCACAAGTGACCAAGTTCCACTACATGCAAAAGCTTTGTCTATTACCTACTAGTTACTGGAGATGAGCTCATTAATTCACACACAATAAGGAAGAAGGAGATTAAATAGTCTGATTTCTTTTTACATAAGCTTCTTCATTCAGAGGCTGAGTCAAATTGTATCCTAAGTCTGGCCTTCTTTTTGTGGCTGGCAGCCAATCAGAGCGATGATGTTCTCTCACAAGAGCCTCGCATCTTTTGGAGGATGACTTAGCGATGAGCTGGCTCCCATCAGGCCAGAATCAAGGTTCCACGTGAGGCCTGAGTCAGACTCCGAGCACAAGGGTCGGGACATCCGCTGCAACGTTTTATCCCTGAGATTCACGTTGAGGCTTTGAAGGGTTGAGTATCGAACGGTGAGATGCACAAGCTTATTAATGTCTTTGGAATGAGATTCACCACATGTGAGAACAGGCTTGGTGAATCTCCTTTTCAATTACCGGGCTCTCCGAGCTGTAATGAGCCATGGACTTAAAATACTAGCTCTCCTTCTTTATTAGTGTCCTTTCAGTCGAGGTGAGCTCTGCAGAGGACGTGGAAATGAAAGGGAAGGTTTATGAAATGACGACAAACTTTACCACAGACTTCCTGGCCTGTTTTCAAATTGTGATTAATAACCAGAGTGCAGCCCAGACGGACTGCAGCTATAACCTGCAACAGCATACAGTGCCCATGAACTGTTTCAGCTGTCTGTATGTGTGTCAATCAATCAGAGGGTCACTGTCAGGTTGTCTGGGAGTCAGAAGCAAACATCATAAGCTCTCTTTCTGACAGTCTGCATGCTAACCCATTAGCTGTCCCACCCGGGAGAAATCCTGCCTTTCATAAAGGACTCGAGAAGGCTCACTCCTTCCTTCGTGAAGTACCCTGCAATGAATAATTCAGTTTAATAAAATGTTGAAAGGTGCACTCTGTAGGTGTTGAAATGAGTGTCCCTCATCCTATGAGATGTGCATAATCACCTCCATGCAGGTGAGCATAATCTGTTGTATTGTAGCAAGACTGGAGACAATTTTCAGCCCTGGTGTTTCACGCCCACTTTTGTCTGTGTCGGAGGAAATCGGATAAATGAAGCGCCAGTTAAGTTCTTACCAACCTCATAGATGATGTCCGGTTGATCATCGTCCTCTGCAGGAGGTCGGGTTTCTTAACTCGGCCTTGTCAGCCCCTCCCCGTCTCTTTCTCCCATCAATTCAAAACGTATCATTGCGATTTCAAGCCGGGCTGTTTGGGGCGACACCAAATTAAACATTGCATCGCGATCTCTGGGCATCGGTAGCAACCTATATTAAACAGGAAGTGCACCGACTCTATCATCCCCTATATGATCGTCTATCCAGATGCATGAACCACCAGTTACAAGGGAACTGATAGGGCAAAGCTGTGGTTTCAATTTGTTTTGTTTTTAACAGAAACACTACAGCTTGATGAATCATTTGCAGCAGACGCTGTGTAATTTTACCTCTCCGGCACCTGATTGCCGGTGGACAGCAGAGAGTGATAATAGATAATACTCTCACCGGCTACTTCATTAACGGCTCTGCAATAAATCCTCCCCCGATGTTCAGCTTGGACTGACGCCTCAATTATTCACGTCGTCGTCGCGTCACACGGCGACGGTGTACTTTGACCACCTAATTTACGCACACGAGAAGAAGTATTGAAAACATTAGGAGCACTTGAGTGTGACGCACTCCAGTACGCACCAGCACTCACACCCTCAGTAATAAATATAAAGTGGAATCATCAGCAACAAATGAATAACAACACGCTTTGTTCAAGTGGAATTCATTGCAGAGCTGATGCACTGAGCTGCAGAGAGGTGGGCCTCTCGCTCCTGGGAGCTTTTGTTTTTCCATAAACTAGATTTGGCATTGTTGTGTTGAACAACTGAAGG
Source organism: Macroramphosus scolopax (assembly GCA_901007825.1). Lineage (NCBI taxonomy): Eukaryota > Metazoa > Chordata > Actinopteri > Syngnathiformes > Centriscidae > Macroramphosus > Macroramphosus scolopax. The sequence continues at coordinate 13,963 of CAAKHC010008805.1, read as the reverse complement.
TCTCCAGGAATGACGTAACCTTTTATAGGCATTTCCTCTGGTCCCTGCCTCTGGTGACTGTTCGTTGAGATGGGTTTAAAATCCAGTGTTACCAGCGATTGCTGGTTGCAGCGTCGTGTTAATCAGCCATGACACACTTGATAATACTTGTAATTAATTAGTGCAAACATCCAGACGTGCACTTCAAGATCTGCCAGTTTTCAGAGTTTCTCCAAGTCTATTAAAAAAAACAAACTCCTCCTCCATAACTTCCCCGAGTGTCTCATTTGTTCCCCATGAGCAAGGTCTTGCAAACAATCAATAGACAGGGTGATTGGGAATATACTCGCCCATTGATTGTGAGGCGGCCGTGCGCAGCATACTCATCCTCTTCCGTTAGCACTCAACCATTGGACTGATAATAAACCCTCCGTACTTCTGCATCCGTCCATCCTCCCGAAGCTCGGCAGTCATGTGATCCACACCTCCTTTATTTTGTGTGTGTGTGTGTGTCGTTTTCAATCACTTTTTATGAGTCCATGTTTGAGTTTCCGCTGATTGCGGGTGATTACCAATCAGCCTACCAGCTCGGTCTGTCAGCTCCTTCAAGAAGCATTTTACATAATTTAAATCAGAATTTCAGTTTTTTTTGTGATCTCAAGCTAACTTTTTGCAGATCTGGTTTGCGAGGGCGTCTGACGCCTTTGACACATGAATCACATTTCTACTATTTATTAATGCCTTAGAGCCTCTGCAGGGGGTAATTCAACTGAATACACAGACAAGTAGACGTGATTTAAGAAGTAAAAGTCGTAGTTTAAGACGAGGAAAGAAGAAGGATCTTGATTGACTTGGGTGAAATGAATACACAGAATTCAAGTTGCTTCTTCCATGAAGAAAATCAGGAACCTTTCTTCAGGAACCTTAAACCTCGACCGTGAAAACATGCATGTAATCAAAGGACATGTCCACTGTCGGTTGTATTGATGATGCATTTTCGTTCGAGGAAATACAACTTAACAACCCGTCTGCAGAGGCGGAGCAGATTGGTGCTGATCGTAGATGGTCGAGTAGACATGGACCGGAAGGGGTGATGGATGCACGGTGCCTTGAGCAATCATCTAATCCTCCAGACAAGAGGCGCGTTGTACCTGTAACTGTAACTGTGTCGTCCACTCACATCACCTTGAAGCGCACTTCCCTTCTGTTTGAACATTGGTAGCCTCCCAGCTGGGTTTGAAGACCTGTGGCTCATCACCCTCTAATGGGCCCTACAAGCTGGACTACTCATCCCTTCATATGCTTCTGCTGCAGATTCAGTCTTCGGTCAGATTCAAAGCATCTCTCCCTGTAAGACCAGGACTCATGCAGTATTAATACTTTCCTTCATTTGTGTTCCTTAAGCGTACCACATCAGCATAAACAGCCTCAACTCTGCTACGACATGCATAATTCTGTGTTATACTTCTTTTAAAAAAGTATTTTTGCTTCTTTCTGCTAGTTTATGTTGTTGCTTACCTTGTTAGCGAAATAGAGGCAGCGGGGGGGGGGAGAAACACCAACATTCCTCCGCTCTCGTGCTCCTCGTTTTCTCACTCAGTGGGAGTCGGCGGTGTAGCCGGGCAGGCGTGACGCCGCCACGCATCAACAAAAGACAACCCCTGTGTGTGTTTGGTCTTCCTCTGTATCTGTCTGTGCTTGGAAGCGACAGACTAATTGGCTCTTGCAGCTCCGCTCCATCGTCAGGATGTGTGTGTGTTGACCGCTCCACCTCCTTCTGGTTAAGCAAAGATGTCGGTGGTTCTCCTAGTTGACCAGCGGTGGTCGATATGACTTAAACACACCCTGCTCGGTGAACAAGTCTGGTTTCAAGACTGTGTGCACAACGCATGACTCTTCATCAGCCTGCATCAGGGGCTCAGTGCTGCTGGTTCGATGAAGTATCACGTCAAGTTTCATGACAGCGTAGCAGCAATCGTAATATTACCCCTCTCGCAATGAGCTGTGATTCATTCAATAATGCACAACAGAGCCTCTCAAAGACAGTCAAATATTCTTCTGCGATGTGAGATGAGGTTTCTGCGAGCGCAGGAGGAAGACGAAGCCTCGCGAACCTAATTCACACATTTGTGGGTCTTCAACACCTCACAGTTGATAGGATAAACTCAGCTTCGTTCAGCTTCTAGTAGAAAGATTTTATCGCCGTCTGCAGGAGAGACGTTTATCGAGGGCTGGTCAGAGCAGTTAAACCGCTCTGATATTTAATGTGCATCATATAAACTGATGTGCGCCCAGCTCATCGGAGTGCGTTCTTCCGTCTCTCCATGTGGTGTCGTGACGGGGGGCCATGTGGGTGCCATGTATCTGCTGCGGTCGTTTGTTTGCACGTTGTCTTGGTTACTATTATGATCAACCAACAGCACCATCTCATTGTCCATCACACTGTCCTGACATCAGGGGTCCATCTTCGGCGGTCGGTTCTCCAGGAATGGAGGAGGATAGTTATCTTCAGCCGACATCTTTAAACAATAAAGGCCGGGTTTCAATATCCCTCCGTGCAGGCTAAAGGCTCCAGATTATTCCAGTCAGTCCTGAGCTTCCATGTGCTGCTGTTTCCCAGTGTTGGAAGCCAAGTAATAACACGGAAATGAAAAATTCAAGGGAGATGAAGAGCATTTGTCCGAGGATATACAACCTTCTCAAGTTAAAGCAAGCTCAAGAAGGCCTCAGATAATCTGTTATGCTACTTGAATGTGGCATCTCTGTGGATACTTCCATGCCTCTATTACTTCAGGCTGCAGTTTGTACACGACAAGAAGCCTTGGATGGATAAGAAGATCCTTGACGCTCTGAGGTCTCACGCTGCCCACTGTGACTACAGGAGGGGGAATCATGTTGGGATTCTGTTTGTTGATTACAGTTTAACACAATAATCCCACGAGTGACTTGTATTCCACTCCTCCCTGTGCAGGCAGATCCTCAACTTCCCGACGTGCAGACCACAGGTGGTATGTGTCTCTCTCACCCCCCCCCCCCCCCCCCCC
>CAAKHC010008805.1:0-10202 GCA_901007825.1 Macroramphosus scolopax | reverse complement strand
GGGCTGGGTTGGGGTGTGGGCAGGGCTGTGGGTGTGGGCTGGGCATTGGGCTGGACTGGGCTGGGGTGGGGTGTGGGCATGGGGCTTTGGTGGGGTGTGGACTGGGCTGTGGGGTGGGCTGGGGTGTGGGGGGGGCTGGGGGGTGGGGGGGGGGGGGGGGGGGGGGTGGGGGTGTGGGGGGGGGGGGGGGGGGGGGGGACTACTTCCTGGAAGGTGTGAGGTTGTTACATGAGAGGAACTATCACTGTGATGGATCATGAAGAGTTGTTTTTGCAATGAGTCCTGAATTACATACAATGTAAACGTATCATTAGCATTAGATTAGCATGACAAGCAGAAAACTAGCTGCTTGTTTTTGAGCAATCAGACGACTTCTTGCTGATTGCTCACAGTCAGAAAGCAGATTGCAAGTTACTGCCATCATTTCAGTAAAACGTCCCCGACCCTCAGCGCCTCACTGTTCATGGCTGCAAATATATTTCAATGCATTTCAAGACAACAGATGTTGAACTTCATGCATGTTGTCTTTGTTAATGACAATTTTGCACCGTTGTCTGAGGCCTGAGCGAGACACATGAAACACTGTACATGCTTTGATCCGAGGAGAAAACATTGTCTGATAACATAATCTTCCTCTCCACACCTGCACTGCATTCGGTTATCTTCGGTTGAGACGTCCCCCCCCCCCACCCGGACGTCTCCCCGGGCGCTGCTAATTGGCCGGCTGCCCACCGCCCAGGTGTGAGGCAGGGAGACAGAAGACCCACAAAGACGCCCGAGAACCAAACTGATTAGCGACATCCTGAAAACGAAAAGGTTTTTGGTTCAGCAGTGCCTCTGCACGACCGACACAGCCTGCACTCAGAAGGTCTTGACCCCCGGGGGCATTTGATTTGTAACAACAATGGCGAACCTGTTAATCGTTGTGTACTCTTCAGTATACACACCAGCCTACCTGAGACAGACTGCTGCTCCGGGTCAATAGGATCCTCGTATTTTCTTTCCAAAAATACGAGAAGTATTACAGAGCCGAGTGTGAACAGAGTCTTTAGTTCTCTGCAACTGGAATTCTAAATCAACGCGATTGTTTCTGCGCTCTGAGGAAGATGGAGGAGAAGGTGAAAGGTCAGCAGAGAGGCGATAATTGCAGCTGGAGTCCCGATCGCTCAGCTGTAGAGAGCAATCCATTTATCAGACGTCTGCCCTCAGGAGCATTAAAAACACCCAAAGTAGATGGATGGTTTAAACATTTTACATCTCTGGGTGTCCTCGTCCGGGATTTAGAAGAAGCACATAAAACCTTTCACATCTCGCCTTTTCGTGACGGAACACTGAGGAATTCTTTTTTCAGTTTTGCCAGGAGAAACGAGGCGGCGGGGCAGATTAATGAGACGACGAGATTCCAGATGTGCCACAAGAGCACAAGGACCTTTCAAGTTTTAATTCACAGTTTGTTTCCCCATCCGTCATCGCAGGAACACCCGCCTTTGAAATTACGACGGGGTTAAGGCTTAAATCGCTAGGAGACAACCCTCATCATCAACCTGTCAGTAAAGGAAGATTGCACCTTTTTTTTTTTGCACGTAATGAAGCTGTTAAAGCATCAATTCTAGCCAGAAATGATGAGACATTATATCCAAAACAAGTCGCAAAGGGGAAGATGAAGGTACACACACATCCCATTACTGCACCTCTGTTCTGAGGTGCAAAGATCTCCTGCATCTCATTCAGCTCTGCCTGCATTAATAAAACATTCTCTATTTATTGACGGAAACATAAAAGGCTTTGTTTTACTTTTGCATGAAACAAAACCTGAGTCGCTCTTATTGTGTTGTGCTGTTAACGAGGAAACATCTGGCTCGTTCGCAGGTACACGCTTGTAGCATCATCATCAGTTTTATCTCCAGTCTGGAGTTGCACCTGGATTCACTTCATTTAAAGGCGGTGAATTATAACAACGTTTAGCACCCAAGCAGACGGTAATAATATTCAAACTAATGGTCTTTTGCGTAGTTTATTATAGCGTATATCCATGTCCATGCAAAGGTGATTACACAGCAGGATGAACGTTCTTATCACGTTCTTCTTAAGTTCTTCTGAACCAGTTGGAGCTCTGTCAACAGGCTCCAGACTAAAAGGTCTGCAAAGAGAAAAAAACTGATAATGCCCTTCCTGTTTTTATTCGTAGTCCTGATTGTAGATAAAAGACGTGTCTTTGATGTGCATCCTAACTATAAAGCAGACTGAGGGCAGCCTATCTCCAGCTGATCATCGTGGAGCTTCCACAGAAGTCCAAAGAGGAAGCTGTGAATATTCAACATGTTTTGTCGGGGGTTTTTTTCTACATCTCATATGTCCCTTCGCTTCAGCTCCATCCTTCAGGGTTTCCACTTCCTGGCAGCGTTTGTAGAGCAGATTGTCCGCATTATCAAACAGCCAGTTGATGAGAGGCTGCGACTGAAGCCTCTTTTTTTTTCTTTTTTTTTTTTTAAAGCGCTGCGAGAAAGTAAAAGAGTGCGGCTGTTCAGAGCGTCGCCCGGGAAGACATTAGAATATCAGAGACTGAATGAGACACATTGTATTCCTCTTTCATGTGCTGACTGATTTGGGCTGCACACACACACACACGCACACACACACACACACACACCGGAGGTTCATCCTCTGATTACAACACATCAAAACCAAGTTGTGTGTTCTGAGAAAGATGTGCTTCTTTCAAAGTGACATTTGTAGCTCGATCTCTTCTCAGTCTTTTCCATCTTGGCTTTTTTTCCAGGTATGTGCTGCTGCTGTTCATTTTGTTCTTCATCCCAGGAGTGGTGATGAGCATAGCCTACGGGATGATCTCCAGAGAGCTCTTCCGAGGCATGCAGTTTGAGATGAGCGAGAGCAGAGAGCCGACTGGTGAGATCCGTCATGAACTCAGTCCAGACCTGGAATACAATCTTTTACGAATATTTCATTCTTGATAATCCTTCTAAGATACATACAAAGGGATTTGTTTGTTTTGCCTGAGGCAGATGTTCTTCACATATGACACCTCCATTGTCACGTCACTGAAAGCAGCCAGGGATGTAAATGCAGGCGCAGATACAACAAGTGTAGAAGTGATTCATTAGGAGCTCCTGTTTCCATGGAGTCCGGTGATGGGAGGGATCCATCAAGGCTGAGATGTACCCGAGTAACCTTCAGTTGTGTTAAACTGCCACCGGTTTGCCAGGCGTCCCCGTTACTGAGCAGAGAAATAATTTAAAATCTCACTTTTCGTCCTCTCAGGCCAGAAGAACGGTGTAAGCAGGGCCGCCACAGGGACGAATGATGAAGATGACGGTTGCTACATCCAGGTGTCCAAGAAGCCGTCCTCCGCTGTGGAGCTCAACACCCTCACCAATTCATCTACTGCCGCCCAGGCCAAGAGTGAGCGCGCCCGCAGCAACACCTCGGAGGCCAAGCTGCAGGCCAAGAAGCGAGTCATCCGCATGCTTATGGTGATCGTGGCACTCTTCTTCATCTGCTGGATGCCCCTGTACTCAGCCAACACCTGGAAGGCCTTTGACCTGAGGTCAGCCTCTAAAGCGCTCTCAGGAGCACCCATCTCCTTCATCCACCTGCTGTCCTACTCCTCAGCCTGCGTCAACCCCGTCATTTACTGCTTCATGAACACACGTTTCCGTAAGGCCCTCCTGGCCACCTTCGCTCGCTGCTGTCGCAACCGGCTCTGCCGCCAGTGCTGCTGGTGCAGGAGGGGACACGGAGGAAGAGACGACGGCATCTCCGCCACCTCCATGGCCACGTCGATGGCCACCTCCGCGTCTAAGTTAAGCTACACCACCGTCAGCACCGCCGGCACCTGCGATCCCTGAGCGAAGTGCTGCTTTTCACTCTCCATCCTAACATTCTTACGAGCCGACAAACATTTTTCGAGACCTTTTTAAAAAAAAAGTCTGACTTCTGCGTGCATGACTGTAGAATGTTCCATTCCGCTGACGCTCCTCTCCTCCCGTTTAATTGGCAGCATCCGCTTTGTTGCAGCCAGAAAAGAACATCAAGTGCCTGTGCTCTTTGTGTGGCTTCGTTCCTCATGAATTGTTTCCACCGGCTACATGACAGGAGAATACGTTTCCTGCTGTGCACCTGTAAATACGGTCTTTACCTTCCTACCGATGAACGATGGAAACAGTAATGAATCAGTATGGATTTCCTTTTTCTTCATCATTTTTTCTTTGGCTTTTAATTGCGGAAGATTTACACCAAAAATATCAGATAGACGCGGGTCTTGTTTAGTTTCCATGTTTGCTGTTGTCCTGAGTGCATTAAGCAGATTTCTCTTAGCTATCCAAACACTCCTCTTACTAATAATAGGGCGTTCTTCATGCTCTCGAAGCACCACTTTGTTATTCAGGCTGATTAAGCAGGCGCATTCCTTCGACAAACATCTTGAAGATAAAGTCATGAATTATTAGTAGTGTTTCCTTTTTTCCTGTCATGCACAACCAGGCAATTTCCTCGTGTTGATCCTCCCTCCTGTACACGTAAGTGGGATCAAACCGGCCTGGTCGTGCAGCTTAACTCTGCGCACACACACACACACACGCACACACTTGTGTTGAATACTGATGCAGGCATTAACATCAGGATGTGAATTAGAGGAGAGGGCGTGAAAGGTCGATCACACCTGCTCGTTGCAGCCGTCTGCCACACGGCATGAAAACGTGCTTTAGGAGTCAAAGACATCTTTTCTGCTCAATTATCTCTGCGGCGTCTTTCATGTACTTTCTCTGCCTTCTGTCACAGCGCTGCCAATTATACAAGTGCACACGCAAAGTATTGCCGAAGCACCAAGCCCCTCGCTTCCAGGCTCAGACTAACGAGGCGTTTCTCAGGGACCCTCTCCTGCAGCCGGAACTCATCGGCTTGCCACGGTAAAATATTGACCAACGGCTCAGCTGACATGATGCATCAGAGCCCTCCGACCCTTAAACAGCCTCTTCCATACGAAGAATGTCGTGTAGCTCAACACTGATGGAAGACCGGTACAAAACTGATGTACATAATAGTAAATAATCATCAGCAAAGGTAATGTAATACAACTTTAATGGAGCAGTGAGACACTGATGAGCACATTAAACACTCTCAGGCTTCCTTAGATTTGCATAAACGCTGAAAGCAGCCGGCCGAAATAACTACACTAATAACAAAAGTCAATATTTGCTTCTGTCATTTTCCTATGGGTTCTTTTCATTTCTTTTTCTTGGAGTGGTGTGTGTGTGTGTCTCCTCAGTCTGCCCAGAAAGAAGGAATTGATCCTCGATTACAAATAATTGAAACAAGAAGGACATAATTGTTGCATTATGTATGGCTCCTTTGAATCAAAGTGCTTTACAAAGTTGCCTCATTCACACTCACACACTGATGACAAAGCATCAGACTTTGACATCGTCTTTGGAGTAGCCAGGGGTTCAAATCGGTGACTTCTGATTACAGGACGGCCGCTCTACCCACTGAGCCATGCCGTCCCATCCTTCAAAGGGTGAGAAATCTGACACCGACCCCGTGTGCACAATTGCTTTCCCTCCACCTCCCGTGTGAGGAATCCCATTAGGCGCTTCCGGCGACACACAAGGAGGAAAACTAATTTGCCTGTTTCATTCGCTGCGCAACACGTGGAGCAAATTTTAATCAGCTGCGGACACAAATGAAGTGACAGTCCAACAGACGAGCTGCGGGCTCACATTTCACAAATGTCACTTTTCTCGCGGTGGAATAAAAACCTGATTTATGCTCCGTGAAAAAAAAAAAAAAAAAGCCCTCAGTCGTCCCTGCTGTTGGCGTCACATGTTGCTGTCATGTAACAGATTCGACAAGCGCCCAGCAAACTGCTCTTTGTGGCTCCTAATGTGGAGGGTTCGTGTTTTTATTTTAATTAAAGGATTACTGTGTATATCTCCAGATCACCACATCCAAAGCTGCTCCTCTGTACTTGCTGATACATCAGGGAGCTGCAGCGTTTTTTACCCGGCAACAAACAAGGACAAAACAATCATAAGTAAATTAGAAGTTGTTTCCTGGAGGACGGCTGGTCGTGAAAAATGTTATTTACTCGATTTTTGTGTGTTGTTCCCCGGTAGAATAATAAATAATCACAAGGATATATTCTGTGGTTCTGCCTCAAGGGCACATTGATTTATTTTGTTTCGGCCTGCAAGGTTTTACACCCGAGTGTTGCCATGAAAAACAATGTGAGTCGTGGAGGAGCCTGTTTTTTATAAGTCGATTTTCATGTCCAAGTTCTACTCAGCCTTACGCATCCTGATGAGGTCAGAGTTGTTCTTTCTAACACATTCTGAGGAAGCGTCTTGAGTTCCTGCATGCACCACGAGCAGAGGAAAGAGGTGATGAAATCTTATATTTAGCTCTTAGTAGCAGTGGAAACGCTTCCCTGGCGGTGAAGTCGTCCGTGTTCGTGCGTCTACTGTACATGTTTACCAAAGCAGCATCCAGCTCTGATATATTTTTATTTTTTTTGGAATATTGCCATATCTGGTGCCTGCTTGTGCAACACTATAATAATATAAAATATGTATGTTATTCTAAAAAGGTCAGTGGGAGGTTATGTGAGGGTGTTAATGTTGTGATGTCTTTCACCGTATGTCCTGTATAATGTCTTGTTTTTCATGCTTACAGTACATATACATTATTTTTCATGCAAAGTGTCTATTATTTAAGAAAAATAAATGCTGATAAAATATCTTTATGACCCGCGTGTGTGATTCGTTTAATGAATAACAACATCCACTCAAGGAGACACATTCATGGTGAAGAATAACATCTGAATCCTCCTCCACAAGGCCTTGAAACACTGAGGCAGAGTGTTGAATACGTATTCACTCTGGAATGAGGAAGATGAATTATGAAACAGAAAAAAACGACGGCTTTGTCAACTTTCAGAGCGAATCAAATATTTTCCGAATCAAAGTCCCAAAAAAACTCCCGAAGTTAAAACTATCATCTCACGGATGATAAGGGGATGAGGAGGAGAGTCATCGCCATGGCAACAGCCGTACACCACAACTCTGATTGGTCATGTGGTGTCGGTCTGTCGGAGCAAAACAGAAACAAACGAAGTTGCGAGTCAACTTTCAAGTGCCTTGAGTGCCATGAAAGGCGCCCCAAATAAAATGCATTATTCTTATTATTATTATTATTATTATTATTACTACAGGAACAGACTGGAAAAACCTGCGTGACTCAAGGGCCTCGATGTGGTTCCCGAGGGTAGAATTAGTGTTGGCACCTCTTAGAACCACCACAGTATAAAACTAATATGAAGTGCACTTGTATTATACATTTACATAAGAAAGAGATTATCAGTATTAAACAATGAATTAAAAAAATTTCACGCTGCATTTAAAAATAAATGCATCAGTCACAGAAAAGAAATGTAAATGACAGCTTTCACCTTGTTTAAGCAGCTCGTACCAATAGTAACATTATACTGATATCGCTGGAAGATGAAAGACATCCGAGGAGTATTACATTAATCATTTTAATTCTATCCTATGCAGATGCAGACATCTTGTTATGTTGTCACACCAGACTGTTATTGAAAGATGGAGCAGATAGAGATAACGAGTTAACTATTAGCCATGACTGCACTACACAGGTTGTGTATGGTTGAACCCGAGCGGGCACTGATGGAGATATTAAGCATCACTTATAACAGAAGGACGTGAAAGTCAAAATAAAGTAAATTATGTGAGTACAATACAAGATCTCCTTAGGTTGTAAATAATAATTTCTCATATATTATCATATTTCCTTTAAAAAAGCCTCAACAGCCCTTTAGTATTGCTCTATACTTTGGTACCATATATACATTCAGTTTGGACATTTGTCCTTTTAAGAACTGCATGTTGTTGCATGCTAACCTGTGCGTCGCTGTTGTAATCTGCGGATCTCTCCATGCAGTCCCTTCAGTGTGCCGGCGTGGTCCTGCCGGAGGAACAGCAGGTTTTTCTGTGCACCGTGTAGCTGATTTAGGCGGATGCCATGGCTGATCATGTCCACACACACCAGCCTTGCAAAGAGGAGAGACAGAAAAAAGAAAGGGGGGGACATGTCTGTAGATGACTATGATATGACCAGGCCATAAGATGACCTTTTGCCTAGAAACATCCAGGTTTCGGGATGTGATCTAACTTTGCTCTGTCAGCCAGCTGGCCAAAACAAACTAATGACACACTATTACGCAACTCCAGGCCATTCAACAAACCAACAAACTACATAAATTGTTACCATATCTGCTTAACAAACATGCTAAAGACACTGTGAATATGTATATGTATTCATATGCAAGGTGTGCAGACTGTCGTGCTCGGGCCCTAATTACTCTTCTCCGGCCATGCGTACGACGACGAGTTGTTTTATTTTAAATATTTCACACAAACACGTTGTTGAATATTAACGACAGCCATCCTGTTGTTATGGATACCGCTCGGAGACGGCTGTCTGCAACGGTCCCGCCGAACCCGACAGGAAATGACATTAATGTTTTAGCGCCCTGACACACCTCTCGGCTTCCAAAGATGATTTTAAATGTGCTATTAACAACTTTTTTATATTAAGACAGGATGAAATTATCTCGATGATGAGGGGAACTATCAGTCTGCTCTGCTGTGGCATCATGTCAGTGTTTTTTTATGACCCACAACTTGACAGTTTAGGTTCACTTCCACTGCTTTCATCACAGATCACAGATCGTGTTTGCAGCTTTTCCCAAAATCAGATTTGTAGAACATCTTGCTGAGCAGTGGGATTTCATTTGTGTTTAACGACTTTGCTTTAAATTGTGTTATAGCTCATGTTTATTCAAAGAAAGTAGGACTGCTGCCACTTGTCCCTGGTTCAGATCTCATCTCTTGTGTCGCTCCAAATATTATCGTCTTCCAAACCAGCTGTCTGACTAAACATTCCCATTGAAGGCAAGTGACAGCGTATAAATGATGCATCCTCATATTCTTCGGTCTCAGTCGCTCGACTATTCCACACCTCGGTGCCAGCGACTCATTTGTAATTCCATCAAACGATGTGTCTCGCCCCACCTGTACGCTGCGGCGCTGCGTTTGCCATCAGCCTGCTGATTTCTGCACTATTTGTTATGGCTGCCGCCGGTTCAGTAATGGAAGGCAAACAGCAGAGCATCTAGTAAATGGACACAACTTCCTCCGTGCACCTCTGGCGACCGTCCCCGAGCAGGACAACAACCGACAGCTCATTTATTTTCTTCCCAACCGTCCGCCTGGTGTTGCGATGTGTGTTTTCCTCCGGCGGATTCTTCTTCCTGTTCCTGTGGCTTGCAACACAAAGTAGAGAGAATGCCTTGAGGAACCTTGACGGGCAGGTTGAGGACGGCTTATTGCACGTACGCTTTTTTTAATCTGTGCACGTTTGCAGGCCTCAAATACCAAAATACCTACATGGCCAATCTGTGTGTCCGTCAGTCAGTAATTATGTCTCGTGCAGCCAAAACATGATGAAAGCATATAAAACTCATTGTGCACCTACAACAAAAGCCCTCCCTTCGTCTCGCGGAGGTTTATTGTGTCTTTATTCTCAGATAAAAGAGCTAAAGCTGTGAAGGCTTGAAAGGTGTCTATGCTGTTTGAACTCACGCAACAGTCAAATATTAAAGGCGCACAACCGAATCGTTTCTCCCACTCTGAGGAGATGGAAAAACTTTCCTACATTCAAGTTAACTTAATTAAAGTTCTCCCACCGCCGAGGGCTCAGACGTATATTTAAGTAATTTAGTTGCTAAGTAACTGAACCGGAAATAACTCTATCAGTTCCAAACCTGACAAAAAAAAACACATGCTCGGACTGAGAGCTTTGAAAGCCGCATGTGAATCCCAATAAAACAACTCGCAGGAATCCCCTCTCCTAATTTCCTGCTTGCTGATGGACTTGGCTCAGAGCCGCATTTCATTACAGAGACGACGTACTTGGGTCGCCGGTGGTTCATTCGGCGTCGCTCTCGTCTGCCCCGTCCATCATGGAGCCAGGGCGGACTGCGTTTGGCATCAAGCATCATGCATGAATTCCCTGCAGCAGAAGGCGGCGTGAAGAAGTGTCAGTACAGCAGGTTTTTGCTCTCATCTCTGGCATGTTGTGTGCACCCCCCCCCCCCCCCCCCCCCCCCC
>CAAKHC010008803.1:70415-98437 GCA_901007825.1 Macroramphosus scolopax | reverse complement strand
GGGGGGGGGGGGGGGGGGGGGGGAGCCTCCAAATGTTGCTCATCTTAGATGTACACAACGCAAGCACGAGGAGAAGATATGAGCTCCACACAGAAAGGCCCCGGGCGGTCGGGAGGGTTCGAACCCAGAACCGTCTGGCCGTGAGGCGACAGTGCTGTCGACACACCTTCAATAACAACCTCACAAAGACAGGGAGGTCGACATCCGGGACATTTCCTCGGAGCTAAATCATGTGATCCTAAACTATGGTGCACAAAATAACATGTTTAACGTAAGCAGAGCACATAAACACTTTGTATTTGAAAACACGATCAGCTTAATATCATGTATTCATCATAAAAATGTGTGTTGTTATGTTTTATGGATGGTGCTCCTTTATGTTTATTAGACTACAAACTGACATTAATCTGGAACTCACTGCAGCTCGTTATGTGTTCCTCACTACGTGAGTAGGGTGAATAAGTTCGGACATGAATGTGTCTCTATAGGTCAGTACTGAGGGTCGGCCTACTTCCTGGAGTAGTAAACTACTTGGATTGCATTACGCAGAACTCTGATGTGAGTGGAAACAAAATATAGTTTCATATTCAAACATTGCAGCCGGGTGCGAGGTGCCAGCAGAATCTACCTTTTTTTTTTATTCTAATTTGGCTGAGCGTTAGCTCTGAGTGGCTGAGAGATAACCTTCATATCAGCAGCTGCTGCTCTCTCATTAGTCCCCCTCCGTTCAGTTTTCTGGCAGTGATCTTTTACCTCTGAGCTTCATTGTGAAAATGCCAGACAGATGTCAGTTAGTATTAGCCAAAGGTCTCGGTGAAAGCAGTTTGTCATCTCGGGTAGGTTTGATTAGACAGCGCAGTCGAATTAGCTGCAGTTTATTCTGCACAAACTTCACATTTAATACCTAAACACACACACAGAATGGTGTTTTTAGAGGATGGAGCCGCTCTCTGCTCTGTTTGAGTACGATATGAATATTTAGATAAGTACATATTTTTCTCTCTCCCATGAGTCAGTTAACAGGGTTACAGCAGGTCATGTTGGCCACATCCAAACATCGCGGATCGTCTGCTCCGCAGCTTCTCCGCCCTCTCACTAATGATGACATGAGAAGAGACGGTGTGTGAAAGAGGCTGTGAGCTGTTTATCATGATATTTCAACAAGTCACTCACGACACAGACGTCCTTTTTTTGGTTTTTATATGTCAACTTTCCCTAATAATAGGGACTGAACTGGACAAATGTTTTGGTTTTGGCACATTTGCATATTACATCATTTATTGAACGTTAATCCTACAGACCTGAGCACACACAGATATCATTTTTGTGAATGTTCTAGCAGCCTGACACCTTGCATTGCGACCTCTGACATCAGTGTGTGAATGCATTAGCAGCCTGGCACCTTGCAGAGCGACCTCTGACATCAGTGTGTGAAAGCGTTAGCAACCTGACACCTTGCAGAGCGACCTCTGACATCAGTGTGTGAATGCGTTAGAAGCCTGGCACCTTGCAGAGCGACCTCTGACATCAGTGTGTGAATGCGTTAGCAGCCTGACACCTTGCATAGCGACCTCTGACATCAGTTTGTGAATGTGTTAGCAGCCTGACACCTTGCATAGCGACCTCTGACATCAGTTTGTGAATGTGTTAGCAGCCTGACACCTTGCATAGCGACCTCTGACATCAGTTTGTGAATGTGTTAGCAGCCCGACACCTTGCATAGCGACCTCTGACATCAGTTTGCAGCCTGGCACCTTGCATGGAGACCTCTGCCATCAGTGTGTGAATGTGTATGCAGCCTGGTACTTTGCATTGCGACCTCTGCCATCAGTGTGTGAATGTGTTAGCAGCCTGGCACCTTGCATAGCAACCTCTGCCATCAGTGTGTGAACGGGTGAAAGAGGCAACACTGCCAAGGGCTTTAAGTTAAGGTAGAAAGGTGCCATTTACTGTCTGTTCCTTTTGCAGCCGTGCTATTGAGCAATTATACGCTCTGCTAATTGGATTGACAAGTGAAAAAAAAAGACTGGATGGCAAATTTCACAACACCATTTGCAGCCCCTGACACACTGAGGCAAACACAATATAGAATTTCTGACATATGCCAACATCAGGCTACTTTGTCAGACTGTCAGGCTTTGCACCGCCTGCCAGAACACAGTGTGAAATTACCTGCATGTTAAAGAAATAATAATGATAATGGCCGCAACACCAGCGACATGGCAGAAGCATGAAATGAAATGAAGTGAAATGAAATGCAATGAAATTACCTAACCCTGACCTGCAATGTCATCAACAGATTGGTCTACAGACAGGAGAGCATGACAAGCCAAAGATAACTTAATTATAACTCTGATTAATAATCTTGCCTTAAGCTCTGAATCTGACCTTAAAGTCATAAACCTCAGATTTATAGTGTTCATCGTCAAGTCGACGCCTCAGACTTTCTACGAACACAAACACTTCCACATTACACGCCTGATGACTGCATTCGATCTATAACCCTAAAAACCTCCCAGAGGAGCTGATGAAATGAAACGCCGTCATGGTGACTCACCCCTAACCCGTCTTCATGCCTGTACTGTTTCCAGACCCGGCCCGTGTCGCTGAAGAGCAGCAGGTAAGTGCTGACCCAGTCCCAGCTATCATAGCATCCCTGTGTGCCCACGGCCGTCACCTCCATCTGCTCCCTGAGGTCCACCTGGAGCCAGGGCTCTTTGTCGGTCACCGTGGGCGACCAGCCGCCTGCTCCTGGAGGAAATACAATCAGAGAGTGGGGGGGTTGGGAGATCAAATAAACATTGACTCTGCCTATTGTTGTGGTTTCTGCTCGCTGGGCTCAGATTGCAAACGTGTGACATCCAGGTGAAGCTGCAGTGCAGCAACCGCAGTGGACGTCCTCTCTTATCACAAGATATCTGTTTCTATTTTCATTTCAGGAACAAAGAAACTCATCGAGCTGTGTACTTACTATAAATATTAAGCACAAGTTAATTAAATCCTAATATAATATTCTACAGGGTTGAATTGTTCATTATTTCTACAAATTCTACATCTAAATATTTTTATATATATAAATATAAAATACAAATCCCAGTTTGCATCACTTCCTTTGCAGACAGGAAGCCGGAGGTTAGTGAGCAGGTGGTCTAGTAGGAGGCTGCATGTCCATGTGTAGACCGTCAGGTGTCAATCCTCTGCAATGCTTGTAAGTTCTCCATTTATACATATTCTTATTTATCAGTAAATTAAATGCAAATTGTCTGTCATACGACTGCGTACCAATTTGTTTTAGTTACAGCTCATGAGGTCGACTCAATTATACGTTACTGATATATCATGTGTTCATTTATTTGACTGTGTGTCAATCATTTTGCATTACCATTTGTTTGATATCAGTTGTATTATGTTCTTGTTATTTATTTCTTGTTATTCATGATGGTGTTTCATGACTCGAAGAGCAGATCATTTTATCTGGTAATTATAAAATAATAATTGAGGTGCACTTTATTTATTTTTTTCAGTTTCATGATCACATGCTGGAAGAGTTTGAATAAATGCATGAGCATAAACGCTGCATCCCGTCTCTCATGTCATCGTGTTTGCAGTCTGACTGGCTGTCGACGAGCAGAAAACACTCATAACGTCTGAGACTCTCGGGATCGGTAGTTCTTGAATGCTGTTTACTCGACAGCTGCGACAAAAGTGATGAAGGAGCTTTGTGTGACTAATACAGTTCGTATAAGAGCACAGCACAGTAGACGGAGGAAGGGAAGACATAGACGAGAGAGAGAAAGAAATAAGCCCGTGGCTACATGAGGTGGTTACTCTTTAGAATTCAATCCCCAGTCATCTGAAGATTAATATAAAAGTCACAGGTAACAGCTGGAAACAGCATGCGTCTGAATCTGACGCACGCAGGAGTTCTGACTCCGTACTCACCATCTTTTCTGTTGAGCTTGGCGTTGTAGGCAGCGTAGCCGACTGAGGACTGAGAGGAGCTCTGAAAGGACGAGTGGGGTAACGTGGATACCAAAGGACCATTGCAATTATCTGTCAAAAAATAACAAAACAGAAAACATTTAAAGCAACTTTGACAGTATGAGGGGGTTGTTATGTTTGCAGGAACACTAAAAAAGCAGCCCTGATTAGTGTTGTAAAGAGAGGGTCATGCTGCCTCACTTATCCAGCTCTCACATGCCTATTAACCCGTGCAGTGACCCTTCAAAACAGAGCAGACGATGCCGTGGCTGCTTGTGTGCGTGCTTTTTCATCTGGCCTGGCAGTGTGACATTACATCACGTCAGGAGCAGATTGAGACTCCGGTGATCCAAACCTGTCAGCCCCATCCTCCCTCTGATCCACCGTCCCCCGCCACAATAAGAGCGCTGAGTCGCACAACAACACCCCTGTTTGGATTCACAGAGAGTGCAGAGCTGCATTACAGCCTGTAACTGAGAATGTAATGAAAACTGGCACCGGCCTAATTACAATTATCCCTCTCCATCACTGTGCATTTCACTCCTCCTCAACTTGAGGGGCTCTTCAGTTTCAGAGGTGAAAAGGCTCATTCTTCTTCTGCATGTCCGGATTGGATTCCTGGCACATCTGGATCAGCAGTTTACCATCCACCATTCCATCCATCCATCCGTCCGTCCGTCCGTCCGTCCATCCATCCATCCAACAACAGCACAGCCCCGCCCCCCTTTTCCTTTTGAGCATCCCGCCGAATTCGCACTGACCTGGTTCGACTACTCTCAGACCACTTGCCAAGAGATTTTCCTAATCCAGATTTCAAGTGTGACTAAAGTGGATCAAGCAGTCCTGACCAAGACTCAAATGTTGGCTGAGCTGCGATGCAGTCGCAGATGTTCATCGGGGGGGAAATGAGAACACTGGCATGCCATCTTAACCTATCATCCTAACATACCACAACTGGGGTTATTATGCAAGCACGGGGCTGTTAATCTGTCAAAAGTATCCCGGATCCTACTTTTGATCCCAAATGGATAAATCTCCCTCTTCATCCATCCATCTTTTTCTTACACGGTGAAACAAACATTTACAGACATGGGATCAGAACATTGGAACACTATCACATATGAGGACATGACAACGTGCTCTCGGATAAACTGGTGCACCAACTTCTGACCCTGTGAATGCAGAGAAAGTTTGTTGCTGTTCACACCACCCTGATGTCCCGCCAAATAGCGGCCTGTCGGTCTTAGGATGGGAAGATTCACGAGGATTTACGGATGGGGAGGATGATTTGTCCTCAAAGCTGCTCCTTGGCCTGAGGGATAACTGAAAATCCTCTGAAGCTGACCCATGATTTCTATGCAAGGCTCAGGGGTTTAAATCTCACAGCCAAATGAACCCAGACGTGCATATATGAATGCTTTGACATCAACACATGCACACGGCTGCAACCGCCAGGGAACACTTAACTCTGGAAAATCATACGTCAAGAACTAAGAAGTAGGAACTTTTAGATTTAGTCAAAGAAGTGCTAGGGTGTCTGGAACCGACAGGAAGCCGGCTCAGTGGTGTTGCTGCGCTCGGGGACCCCCGGGCTGCTTCGGCTGACAAATATTACTCCATAGCAATGTCTCAAAATGTGGCAACTGCAGTGCCCCAACCCCCTTCCCAGTTAAACAACCAGATGGATTATTAGTAATGGCATCTCAGTCGGAAACCTCCCTAAAGGGGCCCCATATTGAACTTGCATGACTCCATGAAAATAATATCCTTTATTGCAATTATTTCTGGGACAACTTATCCTTCAGGAAGTCTAGTTATTGTGACAGGCCTCCTCTGTGATGCTGATGAGAGCGAGAGAGCTGCTGCATGTGAGCCAAACAGTCATTCAACAACTGATGTAAAAGTCCCTCACTGGGTTCATGCAATTACTCTTTTACATTCAACGGAAATACTGACTTGCTGCAGGTTTGACCCTAAAACTGAGAATGACACGAGAGCTCATTTGATCTCATTGGGCTCATTGTCCACTATCATCAGTGTTTCACAGCCGTATCTTTGGCTATCAGCCATACATACAAGCCTTTTATCCAACGCTCTCCGCTGCTCATTAGCATGCCCGCCTTGACCTGAGCACATAAACATGCTTTTTGTTTCGCACAAAGGCAGAATATTTCTGGCTGCTCTTGTTGCAGATGCATCAGCGTGCCCAAATCAAATAAACATGGTTCACCAGATATGAAGAAGCCTTAGATATCGAGTCTCCGGAAATATACAAACACTTGGATATGGAGAGAAAAAAGACGAGATTTTCTAAAAATAGAACGTACAATAGAGATCCGGTACTCGAGTGGAGCCGCTCGAGCACCGGACTGATCTTATTCACTCGCAGGATCAAACACATGTTTCATGTTACAGGTACAAAAACTCATAAATGCAGCTTAAAGGTATTTAAAGCGTCACAACTACAGGATTTAACTTTGTCTGAAGAGATTTAAAAATGTAATTTATTATAAAGTTAAATGTAGGAAATTGAGAAATTAGCTTGAAGTCTATATAAGTGTGTCCTTGCACATAGAACCAGCCCATCGACACACAGCTGTAAAGGCAGGTGTGTGTGTGCGTGCGCGTGCTAATTAGAATAAGCTTACTTCCGCTCAACATCAGGGTGCAGCAACTGATGTTTTTCTATTAGCAATTCATCAATCACTCTCTCCAGGTAGCCGATTGTCGTTCTTTAAAGTGTCTATTTCAAGTCATCACAGCCAGAAAGCTGTGACTTTTATCGAGCTACTGATGTTTGTCTGACACATGTTCCTAAAAACTTTCCTCCACTTTGCTATGAAATATACAAATTGATAAATGAGACGAGGCATCAGTTCAAAGCAACACAGTCTTCCATGAGAGGCAATTCTAAATGGGGATGTAAAAGTTTGAATACTATGTACTACACCAAATTATGTGTACTATCCTTTAAAATGCTCTGATGGGAATAAAACTGGTGTGTATCTTTTCGGGTCTCGTCACTTCTCCAGAGCCTCGTCGCCGGCTGGTGTTGATTAGGACTGTGATCAATGACCACATATATCATGACCAACTTCTTGCTGATGTGTAGTAATCAATGCAGTACTGCATCAATATTTTTCCTTCTTGTTTATAATTGGGATTTTTTCTGTGTCTATTAATAACACACAATATTTTACTTCATTTTTTAAGATCTGTGCAAGCATGTATTTTAAGTGCTGAAATATAGAGAACAGCTGTTGTAGTTAATCCTGCGTAGCTCGTTATTTAACGTGCATTGCAATATAGTGTCATGGCCTCTGTAGCGTGATATGCATGGTCTTGGGATTGATCGGTAGAGACGTATAACAGTGTTATCAACCTCACCTCTACCAGCGTGGGCAATAACTTTAGTGCACCAAGCAAGAAGAAGCCTTTTACTACCACTTAAATTAAAAGCATTATTGCTGTAACGACAGGGCTGCCGTGTTGATGTTACTACTGCATTGCATTGTGGGATATATACTGCATGTCCACGTACTGTCCTAATCTTGCACACTTTAATATTTCCCTCCCACCACACCAAAAAAATCTCACATCCTGTTTTAGCACTTAACACCACGTTCGTTTGGAATTCAGGACACATACACACACTTTTTCTGCACCGGGAGTGAAAACGTTGTGTTATGTTGTGCATTAGTGGAGGTCTAATGAGTGCAATGTCTGATTTGGAATTGTCAAATGACACACACACAAACCCTCTTGGTGTCTCTTTATCTCTCTCAAACACGCACTGAACAAACATCAATCAACACCATTGCACAGCCTCACTCGCTGCTCTGTTCTGTTCAAATAAACTACAGTTTGGATAAAAAGCACACACACACACACACCTTGTACAATTTAGTTGATTATCACAAACCCAAACTGCTGGTAAAGGTCCAACTCATTATTTCTGTGAAGCTGAGGGAATAAAAATAAGCCTCTTTTGCTATATATTCTATGTTTCCATGTTTACAACACTGTTGTTTTCTTCGTCCAATGTGTCAACAACACAATAACATGCAACCTTCCTCCTCTATCTCCTCCACCTCAACCATTATTCCCACATTATTAAGATCTTATTATGAAGATGGGAACCTTGAAACTACACAGTTTCAACCTTTACACGTTCTATAAACCTAACAAGAGCAGGATCAGTGCGTTGGAGGATGCAGACGTTCAGTCAACACAGACCGCAGCATCAATAATATCAAAGGGTACAGCGATGGAGTCGGGTAACGGAGCGGCCTCAGACCTCTGTGTGGTATTGATAAAGCATCAAATGATACCTCGCGTGGGCTAACATGCTCTGGAGCTCGAGGACCTCTGCTCAGCCCGGCCCCGGAGTACCACCGAGGTATCGGTTGACAATTAGTCCCAAACGCTGGCTGAATTCAAGGAAGCACACATCAATACGGGTGATTGAGAAACAGAGTCACACTTCATTTCTCTGAACGCTGCGTTTACAGGAAGCCTGCAGGATGCTTGACGAGGCGATCGACAGCTTTAGTGATAATACACATATCATCTACCAAACATTAATTATTCAGAGCTCGTTCAAGAACTGCACATACTGTCTGATGACAGGATTTCTGTGAGCCTGATGAAGATAATGGAGCAATATCAGCCTAACAATAGGGTATTAATGGGCAACAGGTAAATACAAAGGTAGAAATAATTATCACGGTAGCAATGATAGAGGAAGGTTTGATTCTAATTTCATGTTTCTAATATAAAACAAAGTAATTTCTCTTCCAAAATCACGTTATTTAAGATATATTAAATCGCCCAACTGAGGCTTCTTCCCTTATTTTTGTCTTTCACTGCAGACAAACAGGGATGAGTCGTACATGCAGCTCCTTGAAACTGCCAACACTCCTAATTTGCATAAAAGTCCAACTCTGCTGCGCTTCAATTTGCCGCTCAGGTAAATGATAAATGGGGCGCATTAATACAGCAACTCTCTCCCTTAACTGTGCTCAAAGTGCTGTACAGCGTCACTCACCCAGTCACAGTCACACGTGGTGATGCTCATAACACATACTGATCATCAGGACAAAGACATTTCAACACAAATTATGGAGGAGCTCGCAACTGAACCAAGGATCTTCAGATTACTACACAACCCGCTCCACGCAGCCGAAGTCCCCCCTCATGGGCACGGTGTCACTTGCTGCTGCTAAAGCTTACGGAGCTTGCGGTGTGAATACTGGGTTAGCTGGAGTCACCAATGCCTCAACAACAACAACAGCCGCCGGGTGACAAAGGTTGTTTTGTTTGTACACAATCACATCAGCAAGTGGTTTCTGTGAACCAGCACCTTTAGTGTTTTTCCACTTTCCCAGAGAAAACATTATAAATCAAAATCAAATCACGCAGTGTGAAGATACACAAGCGTGCGTCTCATCCAGAGGAAATCTCACAATATTATTGCTTCAAGATATTGTATGTAAATAACACAGAGGAGGGTGCGAGCAGGACTGATCATATTTCACGCTAACACTGAATGTGTCCATTGTGGACAATAACTGTTTTGTTTGCCTCATTTTTCATCACTCTAACAAACCCAGATAACTGCATCCATCTTCTTTAAATACAGGCGATGATAGTGGATGTTGATCATCTTCTCAAACCTTCTGTCCGCAACACTGGAGAACGAGCAGAGGAGAGAATCTTACAGCTATTTGAAGTATTTATTGCAGTGTGCAGATTGGGAATTGCTGCAGCATCATTGTGACCGGTGCAGCTGAATATGGATTTGCCTCCACATTAGTCACGATAGATTTTTCTGCTCCTGAGAGACCGGAGCTGAAATTATTTCTCTAAATAGTCTTAAATCATGTATTCATTGTATTTTCTCCTCACTCAATGCAATTAAATGGTGGATTTGTGTAGGACAAAAAGGGTGCATACATTATCTAACCTACCTGAAATCTAACAGAACAAATAAACTGTGTGTCATCCACCCTTTGTGGAAGAGACGCTGTTTTTCATTTATTTCCCATTGATTTTTCATGCACTTTAATAATGTGTAAAAATCAAGACTAACAGAGTGGAGATAATGCCTCTCGCTAGGTATCAGCTCTGCACCCGGCAGCCGGATAATTCAGTGGCAAAAGCCTCGCTAGAGAGGAAATAAAAAACTGCAAGTTTTTTTTAAATTTTTTTTATGAAATCTCTGCAGAGCTGCAGAAATCATACCTCCGTACGGCGGAAAGTACTCGGTTTAACAAATTAAAGAAAAGTACAGTCGTGCTCCTTATTTTAACATCAGCTTTCACCCTGATGCAATCAATTGGATATCTGGAGGTAAGCACGGAAATGTTTGTTCTCATTTCACTTTTCATGCATATCAGAAAACACATTTGTGAAGCTCTGTCACATCTGACAGATGAGGAGAATTTCATGATGTACTCCTACACTATCATTATATTTAATTATAAGCAATGCAATCTAATGGCAGTTTCCTTATATTGTGTTGCTTCTGAAAATTCCACTCATTTGTCTGTAAGACGAATTAGTACTGCAAGTTTACAACGTGAGGGAAAGTCCATGTGCAGCCATACTGCGGGGGTTCTGCCCGCCTCATTTAATTTTGATAAATTCATCAATGCTTGAATGTGTGCACCAGTAGGTGTTCCTTGATTTAGCTGCTTCGCAATCATTAGTGGAGTGAGACCATCACCTCCACTCTGATGGTGTGTGACAGCTCTGCAGAAGGGAAATAATACAAGTATCTGCTCACTAACTCAAAGCATTAAATTTTAAGTAAATAAATGTACGATGGTGTTTTGCCTCGGATGCCTAGTGCAGCGGCAGGGAATCGCTGAAAGCTTACAGCAATATTCCACCCACAAACCCTTGTAGTGAGGAGTGCCTTATCACTTGGTAATGAAAGTGTCTGCTTCTCTCAGCTTTTCAGCCAAAAGCAAACTTTAAAATAAAAACATGTTCCCATTTAGAGTAGGGAAAATTGTTTTAAAAGCAGCTTCACGTTGGCCTGTGTCAAGCCCGCAGTTGGTTTACAAAAAGGGTAATTTGCCAGGTGATTCAGATTACATGAATTATGAAGTAGACATACAAGAAAGAAGGATAGTACAAATTACCGTTCTGGAGATCTTGTTTTTGTCTCCCTGCTTCAGTACACCTGATTCTATCATGAGTCACGGGACTATGGTGCACCTCTTCAAATCCTTACAGCCTGAGCAGGTTGTTTTTATATTTGAGATGATGAGATGAGATTCAACTTTATTGTCATTGTACAGAGACAACGAAATGAAGTTAGTATCCATCCAGAAGTGCAAAATAACAGTAAAGTGCAGAGTATGTGCAAATGTATGTATTTCAGTGACTCTGTTGTGCTTTTGCTAAAAAATGAAAGATGATCAGAGTTGCAGAAAGTGAGGAGCAGCTGTAACTAAAAACAAGTCAAGACACTGATATCAAGTCGGTTAGCTGCTATCGTTAGCTGCAACTTATAGCTGCTAACGTTAGTTTGCATTCAACAAGCACTTCCTCAAATTGTTAGAGCCTGAGTGGGTTGTTTTGTTTTTAATATTTCAGACTGTCATTCTTTCTCTATTAATCGAAGAGAGTGAGGAGCAGCTGTAACTAAAAACAAGTCAATACGCTGATATCAAGACGGTTAACTTCTATCGTTTGCTGCTATCATTAGCTGTTAATGTCAGTATGGGTTCAACAAGCTTCTTCAAATCGTTCCAGCCTTAGTGGGTTGTTATTGTTTTGTTTTTTCAGTGTCTTTCTTTGAAATATTTGTACAATGATCAGAAAAGCAGACGGTACTAACAGCTGTAACTAAAAACAAACCTGACAGACGAGCTATCATGTAGTTCAACTCACCCAGTACGTTTCCATGAGGCAGCTTACCCGGTAACGCAATTACCTCATACCCCCCCGCTGTGACCGCCTGCTGTGACTTATCCGAAAGTACATGTCGGAGAAGACAATCGAGAAACTGGCCGGAGCATTGCTAACTCCGATACGCTATGTGGCGCTGGAGCGCTTTCAGCAAGTGACAACGAGTCTTTTGGCTGCGGTGAGAGTAGAAGAAGAACGGTGAGAGTAGAAGAAGAGGGCCGACCGCGTTCGATTATAGTCTCGAATATAATGTTTCTTCAAGCTTTAACCACAGATTCATGACAGATGGTAAGCCATGGTGTCGTTTGACGTCGTCCTGGAACAACGCCTCCTTTTATTGCGTCGCTCGTGCTGTCTTCGTCTCCTTCCACTTCCGGGTGAAAATCGCCGGCGGAAATTGTCGCACATGCGCAGAATGAGTTTCCGATACCCGGTTTACATGGTGATGGCATCGAGTATGCTGACTCGATGTAATCGATATACCCCTGGTTACATGCATTTGCATAACCCAAATGTTGTCTTGTAGTTGTCTTGTACGATGCTAATTGCTGCATGTAACCGCACTGACCGATATCAAGGTTACCTGCTATCGTTAGCTGCTATGACAGCTAGTCGCTAACGTTAGCTGCTAACATTAATATGCTTTCATTAAGCCACAAGATTCACTTTTTCAAATTGTTAGTCAGAAGTGGTTGTTCCTGTTTTTTTTATGTCAGTAACTGCATCAGTGCTTTTCTAAAATACGTTTGACAGCAGTGTTTTTTAGTGAAAAAGTATCACTAAAAATTATTCGACAGAATAATCTGATATTCAGGACAGCTAGCTGCTGACGTTAGCTTGTTCTCAATATAAGCTGTGGGTGGACTTCTTAAAAATATAACAGCCTGAGAGAATGTTTTTTGATCCAGTTATTGTGTCAAAGTTTTGCTGAAGAGCAAAGTTCAGAACAGCGGAGATTATAGAACATCTATTTCTAAATCAAACACACTGATATTGTGTTGTTTTCTGCTAACAGTTTGCTTTCAATTAAAACTAATGGTGCGCTTCTTCAAATCTGTATTTTTACAGCTTGAGTGAACAGTGTTGTTGTTTGTTGTTTCACGTACTGTGTACAATCTTTGGCTAAGATACAATGTTCAGAGCAGCAGAAAATGTTTTGCAGTTCGTGCACGGATGAACTTTTGCCTCCGGACTTTGCTTTGTGTATTTCGAGGGGATCCGAACCCAATTCATAGCCACACATCAATGTTCATTGACCACTGGTTCTTTAGGAAGTTGAAAGGATAAATGATGAAACCAAATTAATTTAAATTAAGCAGATAATTGTTTGTTTTACGCTCAGTTTTGACCGCTACATTGCAGCATGTTTTGCCAGCGAGGCAAACGGAGGGGGAGCATGCTGGTTTGGAGCGGAGACATCAATGAATTTTCTCTTTTTATTGCCTCGAGTTCGCACACTTTTTTTTTTACTTCAGTAGATAATAAAGGGAGGAATTATTGTTTTATTACATTTATTAATAGTTCTCCTTCTCCCGAACAATTACTGTAAAGGTCAGGTCTCCATAGTGTCAATCTGCTCCATCAAATGCATCCCCTGACATACTTGTCACCGTCTCTTTGCAAAGCGATGGAAAGCGGAGTGAGAACCCCCACGTCTCTGCTCCCCTCCTGTTGTTTCTATCTGGTAAACATGAGAGCAGTTCTTTGGCCCTGTGTGGAGCGTTCCAACGCCTCCTCTCGGCGCAATGTGTCAGCCCTGATTGCTGCACACATTGGAGAACCACAGGACTGTCATACATGAGTAATTCACAGGTCAGTTTAGCTAAATTCCTCATGTTAACACAAACACAGGCCGGGAGTCACATTCCTCCTCAAGAGATTAAAAGATAGACTAAGATATCATATCACGTAACATATGATGCCATATCATTAGTGTATTCATATATTCATGCTTTGGGAATCGTTACATTTTTAACAGGACAAGAAAGGTCAATAAGGCAAAAAAAAAAACCCGATAGCACTCAACCATCTTTTTCACATTCTCCACATCTATCCTCCTGAGAGCGTGCAGGAGTCTGACCATGAGATTATAATTTCAAATTAGACTGTAGGTCATATATCTTGACATTTTAACATGAAAATGGAGCTAAATAGAGTCCAGAATGATCAAATGAATCCTCAGGGGAGCATGAACATCCTCAGTTCAAATGCTGCTGGCAACCAGCACCCAGAATATGTTATGTAGAAATGGAGATTTGCGTATAAATATTCACAGTAAATGTCATAGCAATTAAGCAAGTAAATCAATGAACTAATTGAATTGTTCAGCTGTGCTATTGAAATATAAGATAATGAATGTGAAATGCACAACTTCCCTAGTACAACTATTTTCCTGCAGGTATAGAACTAATAATAGAAGAGACACTTGGGAAACCATATCTCATTTTCAGAAACAGACCAAGGCATAAATTAGCATGTCAGATTATTCCAATCTTTGTCCAGTGAGGAAACATATAGCGTAAACGACACTGACAGATTGTTACACAAGTTTACATCAGCTTTATAATTATTATTATTATAATGAGGTCGCTTGAGATGCTGCCTGTGCTGCCGTGATTTCAGGAACGTCTACTTGAAGGAGGTACAGTAGGTGTTGTTGGTAACACCCGACATTTACCGTGAAACCGATGATTAACATTATTGTCCACATGGCAGAACAGCCGTGCAGTAAATCTCATGAATGTTTTTGTAGTTCAATCTGTTTGTTGAGATGTGTGGATCCATTTGGGGAAACAATCTGGAAGATCTTCATTGAAAGAAATGTCTTGTCACGATCTACTATCTCACTGCTGATTAAAACCTTTTACATTATCTGGTCCAACGCACCGAACAAACTGGGCGCCGGTGGAAAGGAACGTACTGCTAATGAAAACTGAACATTTCCAACTGCTGCAGCGTCACATTAAATTAGTGTAACTTTACATCCGATTTTACAAAGTCTTCCATTGGTTTGGCACCAAATACCGTAAACGACTGTTGTGTTGTGTTTTGTAAAAGTATTTTTGATTAAGCTAATAAACACATTTGCTTTTCATTTGGCTACCTAACAATAAAATAACTTACGGTTTTGTTTGAAATATTGCGGAAGCGAGTTCAATAGCCTTGAACTTTTGTCCATGTGAACCTTGGTGCCGAACTAATGTATGAGTTTGTGAGTTTTCCGAAGTATAAGGTAAGTTAACTTTATGTAAAGATTTGACTTAAGTAGGGTATAGAGTCACAGCAATACAGAAAAAGTTAGCTTTATCTATATTGCACACACATTACACACATTTCTGTGGTTAGCATAACAGACTAGGAGACGTTCCCATGGTTACCACATGGAGAGCGTTGTGTGCCCTCTATTCACACGGGGGTTCGCAGAGAGACCCCGCGGATCCAAGCCGGTACGTACGCAGAGTGATGCTACGATCTAACCCGGACTTGCTGTTACCACAAGTAACTGTAGGTGTCGCCAAATCCACCAAGACAGAAGTGTCTGGAATGTTACTTTAATTGTTGAATTATACTGGGAATAAAATAAATAAATTAATATTACAGCAGGAAGACGGATTATTAAAGAAAACAGCTGAGTGTATATCAGAAAATTATTTTTATCACACCTTCTTTGCATTATCAGCAAGACATGGTATTATCTGTAGGCTATTTTTCGGGGTGTTATTATTCCTTATCTGCAGATTGCCAAAGGGATTTCTGAAGTAAAATAGATTAATAGCATAAACAAACACACATGTGTGCACAGCATCATAATCTCCACACATCAAAACTTGTACAACTTCAGAATTTCCCAAAATCCACTGGAGCAACCTGTGTTTAGTGATCAGCTTCCAATATTCAATCCACAATCCATCACACAAATCACAGCTCTCTGGAGGCTCCAGCAGGCTGTGTGAGTGTGTGTTTTTCTCCCCATTAACAGCAGCCGAACAGCACAGTTGTGGCCAGTCAGCAGTTTCTGATTTTAACACAACAAAAACATGTCGGAGGATCGATTCTTACAAATACCACATGAAAGCTGTGTGTTTCCTAATAACCCGAGGCCACTCAACACACCTCAGGCAGGCAGCGGCTCCCTGCACACTGCATCGGACTTGTGTATGAAAATAGATGAACCTGCTTTCTTGACCTTCATCTCACACCAGGAGCTCATCGGACTCCAAAGAAACACACAGATGAGGAACATGAACAACTTGACACATGCAAACTCTTTTTCTTTTCTTTTCTTGTACATTTCCAATCACCTGTCGCCACAAACAGCACACACACACGAACAGACAACAAGGACGCAGGTTGCAGACAGTCACAGGGCAGCTGCTCTGCTTCTTCTAACCCCGCAGCCCTGCTGCCAACTTCATCCTCCATGAACCTGGCGAGGAGACGAACTTACAGGTGAGCTCCTCAAGTGGAATACTCACAGTGAGAGGCGGCGGAGGCTCCGCGCAGAGTGGACAAGGTAATAAATATATGCAGCAGTAAAACCATCTTCCCGGCGCTGGTGGGGTTTTATCCGTGCGTCGGTAACCGAGAGATCAGAATGACAACAGAGGAGAGGCTCCTCATCCTCTTCTGCCCACAGAGAGAGAGAGAAGGATGTGGAGGAGCAAACCGCTCCCACGACGATAGACTACACCCTCAATGTGAGGAGCCTGCAACCGATCTCTCTCTCTCTCTCTCTCTCTCTCTCTCTCTCTCTTCTCTCTCTCTCTCTCTCTCTCTCTCTCTCTCCCCTTCTGCCACTCTCTCTATATGTACTCTCTCTCCTTCTCTATCTCTCTATGTACTCTCTCTATACTCTCTCTCTCCCCATCTGTCGCTCTCCCTCTCTATACTCTTTCCCTCCCTCTCCCCTCTCTCACTTACATTCTTTCTCTCAATACTGTCTGTCTCTCTCTCTATATATATACTCTCTGTCTGTCTGTCTGTCTGTCTGTCTGTCTGTCTGTCTGTCTGTCTATCTATCTATCTATCTATCTATCTATCTATCTATCTATCTATCTATCTATCTATCTATCTATCTATCTATCTATCTATCTATCTATCTATCTATCTATCTATCTATCTATCTATCTATCTATCTATCTATCATCTATCTATCTATCTATCATCTATCTATCTATCTATCTATCTATCTATCTATCTATCTATCTATCCATCCATCCATCCATCCATCCATCCATCCATCTATGTATTAGAGACATTTTAGTGATTTGCTATAATTATTATTTTCCATATATTTAAAAACATCCTTAACATAGATTAATACAATTCTTTGAACACGATGATGGAGCTCTCATCTCGATGCCAAACGAAACGAAAACAGTTTTTTTGACAATAAAATGCAGTGTAGTGGTCATATTGACAGTTATAAAATGATAAAAGTGAATAATCTCCACGTCTCAGACTGTGTTCCTGTTCTTACACTCACCTCATTGTGCAGCGCTGTAATGTTCTGGTAGCACTGACGTCATCTCGTGACAATTGTTTAGGTAGTGTCATGTAATTGCCAAAGTAAAAAAAACACAATAACTTATTTATAATGGGTATATCTGTCTTATAAAGGTCAGTAAGGGGCCAAGAACAACACGTTGAACGGCAACAACAATGCAAATACAGTCAGTAATAGTTAACGATATGGTAACCTGCAAACAATAAAACAAATTACATTCATTAATGAAAAATGGCTGTAAAAAAAATATATGCCACATATACATAGAAATAATATATTGAGATTACAATTGAGATGATTCATCATCTGTAATAACGAGAAGAGGAAGCAGATTCTTCAGGGGCTATTTACAGTTTCAATGTGCTATATTCCCCCGAGCTAATATGCTGTTACTATGGCAATCTCCAGTTTTCTTCGCCAAGTAAATATGGTATTTATCTTTTTGTCTCAAAGGAGAAAGTCTTGGTATTTGAGTTTTGCTTCGGTAAAGGAACTTGATTATTACCCTCGCAGTGTAAGTGTTCCTCTGTCCCCAGTTGCTGTTGTGCGTGTCCCAGTGAGTCTCAATATCCTCAGATTGTTTAAGATAATATCTTTCTTTGTTTCCGACTCCAATGGATGCTCTCGTCCTTGTTCCCTCCCTCGTTTCTTTTCCTTTTTTCTTTTTTAATTTGGCAGAACAAAAGAACCGAGAAGCCGGAGATGGAAAACAATTCAATCACTCAGTGGAAACAATATAATAATTTAACAAAAGCACACGATGAAATTGATGGCGATACAAGCCTGCGACCAAAAGTGTATTTATTAGTTGTATTATTATTCCGAAATGATCTGAAATCAAAGTGAATATGTATAAGGATAATAAAATATAGACAGATAGTATGAAAAGCTGGACAAATTAATCTTATATCACTACTATACATGACACATTCCACATGCAGCTATAAATAAATAAAATCATGAAATTACAAAGCACAATTTAAAACAATTCAATAAAACCCAGCAAGAAAATGGTCTAGAGAAGGCAATGTAATGAAATGAAATAAGTAAAATAATAAAGAAAATTGCATAATTATATTTATAATACTTATTAATGTGTGGGATGTACACAGATTGTGAAACTAAATATATGTTCATCTCCGTGCACCTGCCACCAGTGTGTTCCTAGAACGTTTTCTGTAATATATTCAGACATGTGTGGTGGTTTCAGTTGCTCGTTTATTAACAATATAGGAGCGGGCTATTGGCCTTGCCGGGGGTCTGCGTTCTCCGAGTGCCCTTCCAGTTTGAAAGAAGTCACTGCGTCACATGTTCAGGCAGAGTTCCAGAGCCGAGGGGCCCCGAGTGCAAGGAGCCCGGTCACCTTTACTCCTGAGCCGCAACTATGTTCAATTCCAACTCTATATTTACCAACCGCGACAGCATGTGGCTGTTTTTTTTTCACCTTGTCAATGTGTGTGTGTCATTGAGGTGAAATGTGTTCCCTGAGACTCGGACTGAAGCAGAAACTGCTGCAGCGGTGGTCAGGCTGCAGTCACGAAGCTTTACAGGGGTGTAGTTGAGATCGAAATAAGGCAGAGTTTGAAAGTGGTGGTGGTCAGAGGACACTGGGAGTAGAGAAGGAAACCACGGCGTGATGTTATTGATATTTCTTTGCGAGAGTCGTGCAAACAGCTCATCGTTCTTGGCTGAACCACAACGTTGTCATACTTGCACTGTTCGATGCTTTTGCAGTAGGATTGCTTGTTGGCATTGGGAAAGGAGCCTTGTTGATAGTTGGGAATCAAAACGAAGGCGGAGTTCAAAGGTTTCCACCGGTCAGAAGGTCGACATGCTGACTGATGTCAGTGCGGTTGTGTTGACGTCACCGATGGACTTGAGTTTTGAAGCCTCCAGTTCGGTAGATTGACTGTCTGTGTATATAAATCACACCCTGCTTTATCGTCTACTTCACCCTAACTGAGATCATAATTTACTAAATGAAATGTATTGAAGCAGACTTGTGATTTAGACCTTTCAGAAAGTGTTTAGTGAGGTAATAAATCAAGTGAGAAGTGGGGTCATTTTCTCAAAGATTAATCCTTTTTTTTCTTGCAGTGTATCTGGAACTGGGTCATAGTGGGAGTGAGGGAAGTAACCCAGACGTCCTCCCCCCGAGCAACACACTGCAGCTCCTCCTGGGGGATCCCAAGGCCTTTCCAGGCCAGATGAGCTGTATAATCCATCCAGAGTGTTCTGGGTCTATACCTCCGATCAGTTGGTCGTACGGCAGGCATCAGATACCCAAAATACCTCTGTTCATTCTTTTTCTCATAGACAACCACTTGAGTCGCCCCCTGCTGGCCGTTGGAGAGAATGCATGTTTCTGCACAGCCTCCACCAGGAAGCTACGTCCATTCTTTTATACGGGGCTGCTGTGCCTGCAGCGGGTGACCTTGGCGAGCGGAGGCTTCCTCGACACAAAGGTGTTGAGAGCAGTAATTATATTTACATGTGTTACTTTAGAAATGTTCAATATGAACATGAGAGAGTTTAACATTATATACAGACACAGTATATACTGTATATATACATGCAGGAAAATCTTGCAAAGATATGAGGCTGCATTCTGGCTGTGTCAGCAATATAAGAAGGAGTCGGCCCAGGAGAAAAGCTTTTAAATGTCATCAGTGGAATCTTAAAATCAACCTTAAACCTGATTGGTGACCAGCGAAGGGAGGCAGAGCAGGCGTGATAACATCTTTTCTCTTTGAACGTCTTTCTGTCCATGAAGATTCTCAGCCATGCAGGTCTGGGTGTTTCTAAGTGCTTTACAAAATGCAAGTGGACCTGGTTGAGATTCTTGAAGACGGTTCATCCCAGAGGCTTCCTCACTTCTACACTAACTGGTGAGGAGCCCCAGACGTTTAACCTTGTGTGTGTGTGTGTGTGTGTGTGTGTGTGTGTGCTAACAGCTGAGTGGTTATGTGTTGTGAAGCCTTCACATCGCTTTTAGGCTTTACCCTGTAACCTCTACCTTTCTTCCTTTAACCAGCAAGATATTTCAGTGGGTGTTATCCAATTCAGCACTGATTTGATGTCTATATTGAAATAACTTCTCAATAAAGATCCTTCCGTTACTATGGTATCATGATCTGAAGATGCATTCTTGAAAAGTTAGTACAGAGAAAGTGAGAGGGAAAGAAAAGTAGACAATAATATCTTTATGTTGTGTTCAGGCGCAGACAAAATAGGCTGGAAAAGGAAGAAAAAAAACAAGAGGAAGGAATGTCAAGGATGTGTCTCTTTAAGTGACTGAAGGGACAGAAAACATGTTCACATCGCCTGAAATAAGAACTCTGTCAGTGAGTCATAAAGAGCTACGGTCTCACCATTTGACACATAGCAGAGTTATTCAACTGAGGAAGAAGCTGCCAAAGGAGTGTGGGGAAGATTTCAAATTGTTCCTATCAATTCCGGCCAGATCCTCTCTGGATCTTCACAGCCGGGGCAGGTGATGGTCAGAGCACTGCCCGGTCATACCATTGGATGTTTGGCTCATATAATGAATATACGTAGTCATAGTAGATGTTTCCTCCGACAGATCATGTTGGTGACCTCGTCTTAATCCAAGCAAACAAAGATGGAAAAGTTACCGCTAATTGCTATGTAGAATAGCTGTTACCATGGAGATTCATCATCTACTGTTCGGCTTTGTCAGCAAACAAGTGTGTACAGGGGCGCAATTTACAACGTATGATGCTGACACACCGCGGTATCTATGGCAACGAGGGGTCCTCTTGCCTACACCGCCGAAATGGCCCGCCCTCAAGTACTGAAGCCTGAGAAGTCCCGCTCATCCACCATCTGTAAGAATGAAAACTGTCGCCCAAATTAAATTCTCCTCAGTCCCTGCAAAGGAGGACAAGTCACTCGGTAGTTATGTGCCAGATAGAGGAACCAGTCAAAGCTGCAATCAGAGAGGTGTCAGACATTCAGGTGATCTGTGAGCCCCCAACAAAAAAAGGGAGCATGTACTTTCCTCCACCATATAGCGTCAGGAGCAATTCACAGCTGTCAGGAGGACAAAAGCCCTGTGATTCCAGCGTCCGAAGGGTAATTAGACTCAGCTGGAATGGGTCTAATTTGATCCCGCATCTTTAAATGGGCTTTTGTGTCCACTCAAGGCAAACATAGCCGCCATATTCAAGCTGTATACTGCTGCAGTCAAATGTTCTCCTCCAGACTGAGCCACTGAGAGTCATGAAAGGCTCAAAGGATCATGTCACTCTGAGGGAGTGATACACACTAGTAGAGAGTAATGGCTAACGGGTACTGTTTTAAGTTTTTAATAGCTAATGGAATATAGGACTTATTTGCATAGCTAATGGGTTCCTGTGTCCATTGAAAAGCCAATTGAACCCTTCATGAATCACATAGTTCTCTTCATCCATCCCCAGTAAACCTCCATGACAGTGGTCATCATTACCAACTGAAACCCGGTGACCGGAGCTGAGCAGAACATTCCCTCCCTCCCATGAACAAACAATACTTTTATGGTTATTGATCATATGGCTTCCTGCTTCGCGTGTCTGAGAAAACGCCTCGATTTTATTCTCCGGCGACGACAATATGATGTTTGTCACACCAGGAAAATCTCATGGGAGGTGTTTGAAAATCAAATCAAGTCCGGACTTGCTCTCCAGTAACAAACTTTCGAAAGAAACAAACTATACAACACCCAGAAACAAGAGGTGCAATAATATAAACAATTTGGAGAGAGGAGACAAGCCTGAGTGAACCTCTTGGGTGTGTGCCGACCTAAATATAGTCGTTGTATCTTGTTTGCCCCCTGAAACCTTGTTCATCCATGTCTCTGTACACCAGAACCCCGTCGAGACGTGTCCCCGGTCTCCATCCTCAGCCCCCAGCTGACCCCCAGTCTTCAGCTCCTCTCACTTAACCCCGCAATCATCCCGACCTTCGACCCCTCATTTATTCCACTGTACCTGCACCTCCTTCACCTCCTGGTGAACCCACCCGTCACTGTACAAACGGTGCGGTCTTCTCTCTAGTGAACCCATTCTTCTGGCTCCTGACCTCCCTTCCTCACAGGCTGAAGACGGGGTAGTTAGAGGAGTGGAGAGTTTATTTTGGGCACCTACAGGAAGTACAACAGAGACAGTGACCAGTGAGCCCAGTGCATTCTGGTCCGTTCCCCTCTGGTCATGTTGCACCAAATGCACGAATAAACACGTCTTTAGGCCAGTTTTAGTTTTCATTCTGTGACATAAGTAGCACCATTAAATGTAGATCTACATTGTGACACCCTGTGATGAAAAAAAAAAAGTTCTGTGAAACATTAACTTTTAATTGTGTGAACTCCTGCAGCAGCGGGATATTTTAATAACGGCTTGACAAGTACGGAGTGTATGTGGCACAGCAGCTGTTGCCTGGATGTCTAAATTATATACAAGCTAACATCATTTACACCTTTAGCAGCTGCATGGATGCTGCAGCCCGTCCTGCTCCTCCATCATACGATGTACATCGCTTCTCTAAATACTTACAGCAGCAAAATAATTAAATTTGACGTATAAAATAGTCCATCAATGTGCAGCAGTTCATTTCTCACCGATTCTTTCTGCATATCTTATCTTGTGTGTACTTGCACTTGAACACACATAACCCCTCCTCTTCCTCTAACCCTCTTCTGTCTTTGGAGATCGTGAATCTTTTATTGACAATTGACGCAACGCGCACAAACCAGCGGCGCCACCAGTGTCAATAATCTTCATGTGAAATATTTGCGGGTGGCAGAAGTCGCTCTGTTCCCGCGATACATTCCCTCTCAGGACTGTGAAGGTCTGTTGTTGTCTGAATCTACTGCTCGATAAGTCTGGAGAAGAAGATGGAATACAAGGACACACACTTCATAGACACACACACAGACACACAGACACAATGACTTCAGTGTGCGGTCACAAAGCAGCTTATTAAATGGACTCAGCACACTTTGGCCTCTTTTTTCTTCTTCACCGTTGTGATAATGAGGTTTTTTCAAAGGAGAGTTGTCGTATGTTCCTGAGGTATGTTTCCTCTCAGCGTCTTCGTTCTCCCTCTGCGCTGGCTTGTGAGTCAGTGCCGCGTCATGCGCTTGTGTCCTGCAGGATCTATGAATGAGTGACAAAAGA
This sequence comes from Macroramphosus scolopax, assembly GCA_901007825.1. Lineage (NCBI taxonomy): Eukaryota > Metazoa > Chordata > Actinopteri > Syngnathiformes > Centriscidae > Macroramphosus > Macroramphosus scolopax. The sequence continues at coordinate 74,857 of CAAKHC010008803.1, read as the reverse complement.
AGTCTGGCTGCTTGATGCCGAAAATGTTTCCCGTCGCTTATCTGAAACATCTCATGAGCAACTCTGACGGGCAGATCAGACCAGAAACCTGAGTGATCGCGCTCAAGCCGGAATAAAGATCCTGCTGAAAGGAAGATTTGATTTCGGCTCTGCACAGAAACAAAGTGACGCAGAGGAAAACGATAAAGGTTCATTATAGTTTCTGTACCACTCGAGGGATGGCGCAGGGGAACAGTGGTTAGCACTGTCACCTCACAGAAAGTAAATGATATACTCCTCGAGCCTATGTGGGTTTACTCCAGGTACTCCGGTTTCCTCCCACACACCAAAAACATGCAGTGAGGTGTATTGACTGTGTAAACAGGGTGACTGTGAGTTTGATCGGCTGTCTGTCTCCATGTGTGAGCCCCGTGATCAGGCCTGGAGAGGCTAACCAGGAGGTTTCGGGATTCCTCGGGGACGCTTAACTGTTGGACGAATAATGGGAATGAGACCTGGGGAATTTGGAGCAATTCAACACGTTGGAGTCGTTGTAATGTTCCTCACCTTCCTTCCTTCCCCTGCTGCAGGAAACTCTATTCCATCTCCACGACTTGTCTGCTCTCGGGTCCAAAAGGGAAACAAACCATAATAGTCTCATACTTGGTATAACAAGATGACTTCCTTGTGTGTGTGTGTGTGTGTGTGTGTGTGTGTGTGTGTGTGTGTGTGTGTGTGTGTGTGTGTGTGTGTGTGTGTGTGTGTGTGTGTGTGTTTGTGAGTGTGTGTGAGTGTGTGTGTGTTGTGTGTGTGTGAGGGAAATAAAACCTGAAGCAGGAGGATTTGTTCCTAGAAAACCGCTGCAGGCCGAATAACAAAAGTGTTGAAGTGAAGTTTCAATGTGACCACGAGGGACTTAAAAAAACACACGGGCCAATGATACGGTCTGTAATTGCTATAAGTTGCATTGTTTGCACTTTCAGTTGCAGGTCTTGAACATTCTCTTCTACTTCCTGAGTTTGGACTTTAGTTCTTCGACTTGAGTTTTAGTCTGTTTCTGTTTCAGCGTGTTGATTTGGGTTTGTGTGTTTGTATACACCTGCCTTGATGTCTTCGTCCTGTGTTTTACTTCCTGTCTTTGCTCGGTTTCCCGCTCACCTGTGTCTCGTCTGCTCTCTTCCCTGTTCACGTTGTCTCGTCAGCCAATCAGCTGCCTGCCTTGTGCTCTTCCTCCCTGAGTTCCTTGTGTCTTCCACAGTGAGGTTTGATCCTGATACCTCTTTTATTTCATTTAATAGATATTATTTGGTCATCCATTACCTGTTCTCCTGTATCCACCTCCCTCCCCTCCACAACACATCCAACGTGACAAATCTCTGTATTTTCTGTCCACAGAAACACAAAGTTGTTGTGTTGGAGGTCCAGAACAACCAGGTCTCATATTCCACTCCACTAAAGGAAAGGAACAAGACAAGAAGGATTTCAAAGCCTCTGATAAGGCTGCAGATTCTCCCCTCGCTTCTGTTTACATTATTTATTTCTTTATCTATTTCCTTTTATTATTTTTAAGGATTCAAAATAAATCCCCCTGATATTGTATTCTGGAGAAAAGTCATTTTCTAAAGCAGATAATGGAAGAGGCAGGTGTACAGTACACGGCTGCTCCGGTGGTTTCAGGCCACGGGGCTCCAATCCAGCATCGGAATATATTGCAAGCTGAGTCTCATTTTGAGGGAGATTTGTCATAATACCATGTTGGACGGATACGTTTCCCCCCCCCCAGTTGGAAGAGATGGTCCTCGCCCACTGGGTGACCCTGTCACACACCGGGAAATATACTGTTTATCATACTTGGGCTGCCTCCGATCTCACATTATACACAGGGAAGGGAAGGACGTCGGCTGGAAAGCACAAAGCCGAGCAACTCAGATGTGCAAGAAAGAGTGTGTGTGCGTGCGTGCGTGAGTTATTCTTCCAAAAGAATAACTCCAAAATAGAAAAGTATTATTGGACGTTACAACTGCATTAAGAATTCTTAATTCAAAATAAAAAAAGATTTTAATATGATCTTTGCATGGAAGAACACACAGTAATCTGTCTATTTAACAGTATAATGAAACTATAACGACCCATATTATAGACAAAATAAAGAGCACTTACTTTATCAAGAACAAGTGATAATGAACAACCGTAGAACAACCCAGGGATTTTATATACTCGGTTAAAGAGACGTCCAAGGTGCAATCAAGAGCATCATACTGGCCTTTAATCATGACATCAGTTTAAGAACACTCCAAAATAAATGACCCGAGTATTTCAGGACCATTCCGCCGTCATCGTTAGCTAAATTAGCATGTGAATTAGCATGTGGCTAATGCTAGAAGACAGTTGTGTCGGTGTCTTTTATACTGTCTCTAGATGAAGGACAGTAGCCGGAGCGTTCCTCTCCTGGCTGTGGCCGGTTGGAGGATGTGTTATTTAGTGTCCGAGCTCTTGGAGGGTTGTCGTGGTCGGAGTCGGGTGCTCTGAGAGACGGCGGCGTCATGATGTGTTTGTATACATTATTGTACATCAACACCCATTTCAAGTGGACGGACCATCACAAACAGAAAAGACACAAGCGTACACGAGTCTCTGCACGAGTACTTGAGAAGAGAACGTGTGTGTTTATGCCTCGTCTGAATACTGTGGTGCAGGAGGAGGCGGGATGTGGGGTTTCACTGAGAAGCCTGAGGATAGCAGAGAGTCGTCGTTGGAGCGTTTATGGATGTCTGTAATGCGGTGATCAAATCAGTTTATTGTCTAGGACGATGCCGAGGTACTTAAAACTCTCCATTATCTCCACAGGCTGTCTGTTGATGGAAGCTGGGCAGTGAGGGGCGGTGAGTTTATTGCGGGTTTAGCTCATTCGTCTCGGTAGACGATGAGGAGGAGGCGTCTGTCTGTGCACCGCTGGGTGAGGAGGGCGACGAATTGCCGCTCACTGTGTGTGAGGAGATTGAGTGCGGCTGTGTCATCAGAATGTGTTGTCATGACGAGGCTGGGACATGGACAAGTATCACATAGAGACTATTAACGCCTCAGATTCTAGATATGTCTGTATTTTCCTTTAAGCTGAAGAATATTAGACATTCAGGCACTTGGCCAGGCAGACACCCAAAACCTTGGGATACATGACACACCAGAATATTAATTACATCAGCTTACATCCACAGAGGAGTCACATCTTCATGTCGATATATTTACCCGCCTCAAGGACCGCTCACCCACCCGCTGATTGAAGCTCCGCTGCTGTTCCAGTGGTGTTGTGAGTTATGTGACAATCGTTCCTGGTTCAACAGTTCCATTACACCGCCGGCATGTAGTAAAGACTTTATAATATTATCAGGACTTCACTAAATGTCCTGCGTGACGTGAGCACTAACTCCAGCAGGTGATTTCAGTGTTGAGAAGGTCACTCGGACCAGAGAGATAGGACGTCAAACATCTGGTCACTTCCTGGTGGACGAGAACCAGAAGCTGCCGAGTGTAATATTCACGTTAAGTCAGTACTTCTTTGTGTACCCATGCACACCTACTTCAATTAAGAAGGTACTGTATGTACTTCTACCTCCTCTGATAATATTTACATGAACACGTGCAGGTGGATCTTTCAGTGCAGCAAGTCTCACGAGGTATAAACCCACCTGCGATGGCCTTTAAGGATGAGGTCTCTATCAAAAAGATAATCTACACATTTATGTACCCCAATAATGAGTTTAGAAATCCATCTATAAAACCTAATGATGCTCGACTCACGCTCACCTTGGTTTGAGTTCCTTACAAGGTCCTTTATCATCCGGCAGTGCAGAGTTCTGCAGCTTCTCAGACTAACTGGCTCCAGCTAATCCTTTTCTGTTTCTTCACCTTCCCTCCATCTCCCCAGCTGCGTGAGAACACGTGCAGCCCTGAGCTTCGTCTGGAAGGAGGAAGGTGAGGGTGAGGAGTGATCGACATCCAGCTCGACGTTCCCCCGGCTCTCATTAGTTGTGTTCATTTCTGTTTCTTTCTAACTTCTTGATTTATTATAACCGGCAAGTCATGCAAATTGAAGCAGCTTTAATGTCCAATCAGTCAGACTCACATCATCTTCATCTCTCCTCTTCTTGTCTTTATTGATTCATGCTGACTCTGCCTGATGTCTAAATCAACCAAACTTCTATTTGACTTTATATTTCTCCGCTGCTCCGCCACATTTCTCCATCTTTTCATATTTCCACGTGTCCTTTCAAAGCCCCACGTACACGAGGAAGATGGAGGGAGACACTCAGATGGCCGTGATAAACACTGAGGAGCAGAACAGGCAGCTCAGACGTATCTCATGACGCAGAGACATCTCCACAAAGAACATTCCACAGACGCTCAACTGACACTCGAGAGATCTTCACCAGCAGTGTGGGGGGGGGGGGGGGGGGGGGGCAAAA
>CAAKHC010008803.1:21967-48423 GCA_901007825.1 Macroramphosus scolopax | reverse complement strand
GGGGGGGGGGGGGGGGGGGGGGGGCATTCTGCAACCGTCTGGCGCTGGCTGCCCAGAATCTGACCATCTGCTGTGCGTAATTGTGCCTTGACAATTAGAGAGCGCGCCTGCCGCCTTCACGTGGCGGCGAGGAGAGTCGCCTGGGTGAAGAGGAGCGGCGGTCGGTGGAGGTCGGTCGGGGATGACAGACGCTGCTTAGAGTCACTCATGAATCTTAATTCAGTCTCGCAGGCATCGATGCAACGAAAACAGCAGAGAGAGTTTGTGTGATTTCAGACGTTTAATAACTCCAGATATTTATGAAGCGCTTTGTCCTCTGTTGCGATGACGGACACAACCTGCTCCTTCGTTCCACCGTCCAACCGTCCGGGAACGTTGCAGCTCTGTGAGGAAGCTCATCGGCCTTCACTGTGAATCCCCATCTGTGTGTTTGCAGCCTGGCGGTGGTGCGACGCTCCACGAGGGACTTCAGTAGATCCAAATAAGCCATCGGACCTTTATATCCATCTAAATGCAATAATCCACTGATCCACTGTCTCTGATCCAATAACATCTATAATAACATAATAGCATCTATAACAACAAATATCATTTTGTTTCATTTCCTAAGAAAATTAGGAACAAATCATTTTTTTAATGACACTAAAGCATCAGAAGGAGGATGCTGATGGGCCAAGGACGTACTGTCCTGTAATGTGGAGGATGTTGTTGGGGATAATCCCACGTCTCCAGCAAACATCCAACAAGGATGAAACAGTTGCTTATGCAGGGGGAAAATAAAATTAAGATAAAACATATTTGATATCGAAACAAACAAGACATGAGCAGTCGTTTGATTCAGATTTATCTGCTCTCAATAATAACGTCTTTGTGCAGGAGGTGACTCTTGTCAGACAGAGGAAGACGTATTAGAGTCATTTCACCGCCGGATAAGTGACGGCGCGGCAACACATGCACAATTTCATGCATTTGAAACCCTGCTGTCACTCCGCGGTCCCCCCGTGTGCCGGCATCAGGGATTCAATATTCTGCTGGACGAAATATTGACATGGAGATTGCTTCTCTCTTTTTTTGACTGTATGTAGCATGTCCCGGCTCCAGAGAGTCAAAGGACCGACTGTTGTGGTTTCAGCTGGACGGTTTCAATCACGGTGAATTGATTTTCTTAATGCCAAACTAGCTACTCTATAGATTTGGCTTCCAAGGGAGCAGAGCGGACTCATTTAGCTGGAAAATTGCTGACTGCCAAGATACCTTCATGCATAAAAACCAAAGCGGGAGGAATTTCTTTTTACTATATGTTCTGTGTGTTGGGATCCTCCGTATCCTCTGACAGATCATTTCAGAGCAATCTGAATGCAGTTCAATTACCGTCACTGTCACTGTTTACTGTAGCCGTACACAGATCTGCTTGATGTTTCCTGTGACTTCCTCTGGACTGTCAGCAGACGGGGGGTGCAGGGAGGCTGCACAGTACAGCTGGTTTACGGCCACCAGAGACAAAGAGGAGAAAATCTTTGTATCTAAATTCAGAGATCCACTCTCCTGTTGTTGTTTTTTTCTCAGTGCAAGGTCGAGCACTCGATGGCGAGATTACCTCCGCTGTGTTTAAGCCAGTTTGTCGGCCTGTTGGCAAGATTCCCGAAAGCTACCTTGGTAAATGTCATCAAAACTGTTAGTAGGTGGCAACATTGGCCAGGGATCAGTTCAACATTACAAAAATATCATTGTTTTACATGAGGTTTGGTGGAGGTCTTTGCTCTCCGAGTGCCCGTCTGTCAACAACCAAAACTATCTGGGAAGTGACTGCAGGTTAACATGGAGTGTTAATGGGACGTGTTCCAGTTCTTATCATATCATCTGGGAAGTGACTGCAGGTTAACATGGAGTGTTGATGGGACGTGTTCCAGTTCTTATCATATCATCTGGGAAGTGACTGCAGGTTAACATGGAGTGTTAATGGGACGTGTTCCAGTTCTTATCATATCATCTGGGAAGTGACTGCAGGTTAACATGGAGTGTTAATGGGACGTGTTCCAGTTCTTATCATATCATCTGGGAAGTGACTGCAGGTTAACATGGAGTGTTAATGGGACGTGTTCCAGTTCTTATCATATCATCTGGGAAGTGACTGCAGGTTAACATGGAGTGTTAATGGGACGTGTTCCAGTTCTTATCATATCATCTGGGAAGTGACTGCAGGTTAACATGGAGTGTTAATGGGACGTGTTCCAGTTCTTATCATCTCTCAGCTAATGTCACTTCATGAAACATGGAGGCAGATCTCTAATACTTCTACATTCCAGACACGTGTGATGTTTCAGTCGTGGAGCTGCAGATAACAGAATGTTGAGCTGTCTGAATTTTTTTGTGTGATTTGAGAAAAGATATTCACGTGTAAACTAGACCTGGTTGCCGGTGAAACATTTCAATTTTAACCATCATTACACATTTAAGCGTCAGTATTTCTATCCATCCACACAAATCACAGCTTGACATCAGGAGATATCTTCTCCCTCCGCTGAGACACCAGGGTGGGTTTGCAGGATGCTGTTGCAGAGAGAGAAAACAATTCTCTGGTACTCTCAGGACAAACTCAGACACAAGCATCTCTCAGACGGCAGTTTCCTCACAATACAATCAGCCATTCTGATACCTGGGGAGAGGCAAACATCATTTTAGGGGAAGCACAGCCGCACTTGATTAATTGTTATAGGAAGGGGTAGTGATATGACAATCTCACAGCGCCAGAACAAGCAAGGCTCCTTTTTAGTAGTCGTCACGTTTTCACTGAGATTCATGTTTGGATATTTGGACTTTCACGGTGTAGAAATACATTATTTCATGTTTGAATCTAAACCCAGATAACAGCTTCTAGATCTTAATTAAATACTAAAAACTGAATTAGAAAATCCAGAGAAGCTGGAAGACTTTGTGTTTTTTCTTTTATGATCATTGTATTATATTTTATTTTGGATTATTTGATTGTTTTTCATATTAAAACTCGTGTTTAGTCCACTGTTTTTATTAATTTTATTATATTTTTCTATTTTATTCTCCCTCTTTATTTGTATCTTCTAAGGTCGTCTCTGTATTTGTCTCTCGGTTGTTCTTGTTGTTTCTCACCTGCTCCACTCGTCCCTGTTGAGGTAACAAATAGCCACCTGTGTGATTGGAGGATCCGTTTCTCTCCGTACGTCTTGACACGCTCACGCTGCTCCGCAGAACGCAGAACAGGAGCAGCACTCCAAAAAAGTCCGAGTGTAATTTATTCATACGTTTTCAGGAGGACGAAGGCAATTCTTCCTCTAATCCTGCACACATCCCATCATGTTGCTATCACTCTGCTTCCCTTCGAGGGAGGAAGCAAAGCGAAGCGACCAACTGTGGATCAGACGAATGTGCTGAGGAAGATACAGGAAGCAGTTTTGCATCATCAACTAGTTAAAGACCTTCAGTCCGGTAAATCCTATTATAGCTAACAACTGTGTGACGGGTTTAACTTCCGAGTTAAAGACAAACTCGCAGGTGGACGGTTTGAAAAGGTTTCACTGCACAAAGTGGAGGTAAACGGCCTGAAGGTTGGCTGGGTGAGGATGACGAGGGGACGCAGAGACACAGAGCTGCAGGCTCATAGCAGGTAACTCAGCACTGACCCACTGAGGACGTCCAAGCATGGGGGGAGCAGAAACCAGGGTTCTTATACAGGAACACCCAAACACACCAACCAACTGCAACTTAGTTGAATTAAATCGTCTGCATATTTAGTTCAGCCAAAGACGGCCAGTAAAGGACCTTCCATCAGATGTCATCTGGCGGGCGAGCGAGCCGTTGGAGGGAGGGGAGACGCTCCTCCACGACTCCCAGTTGGAGGTCTGATCTCCAGCTCCTCCTCTCCACATGTCAAAGTGCCGTCGGGCAAAGCACTGAACATCCAAACTGCCCCTGACTGTCAGGCCAGGACGTCCGCGTGGTCGTCGGCCGCCATCTGTGCCACAGTTATTTGTGTCAGCGGCTTCTGACTGCACGATATCAATGCAGCCACTTGTGGAATCATCCGGACCAGCCGGCGTATGTTCTGAATATTCCCACGAACAGCTGCGACCGACTGTGTCTTATAACAAGAGATGCTCTTAATCCTTTTAATGTTAATCATGGACTTATTGCCTGTATTAAAGATAAACAACAACCTGCTGTGTGTTCCAGTGATCAACTGTAACGTGATGATGTTTCATTCACACCTGCTGCTGACGCTGCGGATGTGGACATCACGGACGGTGACTAACTGCGAAAACTAAAAATAAACTCCTTTCTATTAAAGATGCATGTGACAAGCAGAGGTGCAGCGTAGTTACAAGGAATGTAGCTGAATAATTCAAACATGGAGAGAATAACACCGTGTTGGTAAATGAAGTAATGAGTAGTTCTGTCCCGCGGAAGAGATGATAAACGTAGAGAGAGAGAAGAACCCTGAACTCTCCAGACTCTGACGGTTCGTCAGGTGTCACAATGTCCCAGAAAACAGACGGCACACGGCCGCAGCAACTCTACCGCCTGGCACATGAGGGAGAACGGCATCCTGGGCGGGTTGTCTCCCACCCATGTACTTACAGGTATATTTCTTTGATTGACTGCGTCTGCACAAGGCGATTTGTAGCGTCTGTAAATCCGGCGTAAAGACTCGAAGGTCGCCACCAGACGCTCAGAGCAGCCGCCGCTGTGTGACCCCGACAAAAACCTAACAAGACCTCAAACAAACCATTAGAATATATTACGGAGAGGGTTTATGGCCACGATCACCTTCAGGGTCCGTTGGCTGCATTCGACTCACTCACAGTCCACGTTTGCATGGTTGGCAAACAGGAAGTGATCAGCCGTCCCCCCCGGAGTCGGCTGACACCACCCACCAACCCCGGCTTGTCTGTTGATGCAGAGCTTCTTCTTCTGTCGTCGAGTTCGTCTCATATTGATGCAAATGGCTTATTTGAAAGCTCGCGTCTCACTCGGATGCCAAAAACTTTGTGCCTTGTTAAAAGAGAACAAGGGGAGTGAGAGAGCTTCGCTTAATTGACAATTTGGGTGAAAAATTGGGTCTGAAAATGTGTTTGACATCTCGTCAGGGCGGCGATGTTTAAAATCAAACACTCTCCATCAGACGGTATACAGTATCTTTATCGTCTGCGTCTCAGTTCATCACGTCTCTGCATCGTCTGCAGGCAGCAGCGCCGAGCTGTGGATGAATCTGCAGCCTTGACTTTGAGGCTAATAAACGGGGCAACACTCCATCCTGGCTGAGCGCCGCGTCCTGTCAGCGCACCTGAATCATGGGCTTAAAAAAAACCCAAATAAGAACTAATTCTGAGAGATACAGTTGTGACAATTCAAACAGGCCCTGAATGTTCACAGACGTCACATCTCAGCTTGATTTGTCTTTTGTTTGCTTCATACGTTCCCCGACCGCCTCAGGCGACGCCTCCATAAAAGAGCGGTTTCAATTCTGAGGAGAAATAATGTCTCGGGTGACACAGTGGTACTGTGTATATATATATATATATACTGTGTATATATATATATATATATACACATTCCCCACTTATGTCTTCTACTCTGCAGCAGCTAAACTATTTATCTCCCGACTTAAAGTGGACGCCGAAGGGCCGTGATGAACGATGCAACCTTTTAACAACAAGAGAGGATGGAACTCATTAAGAGCCGTAATCCCGTCCACACAACAAGTGCTGATATGATCCCTGCCTGCACGCTGCGGAGTCAACACGCAGCGCGCTAACGAACACAAAGCTCCTCCACCTCACACGTGCACCATGAATTTGAATGGCACGTCGCTCATTCCGCATGCAGGAAGACTGTTACAGCCTCTGTATTTACTTCACTATAACATGATCATCAACAAGCTAATAGAGGAGAATATTTAATGAGATGTAATGCAGATTTCTTTCTAATTTTCTCATATTTAATCCAACTTTATTTCATCAAAATGTAAATAACATTATTGTTTTATTCAGAGTACACGAGGGCACAGAGCGACTAAACAGGAGGCCCATGAGGCTGCATTTAACAGAGCTGCAGCAGCTTCTGCAGAGTCATGAAGCCCTCCATCAAATGAAGATTCATCTGTGTGGCACGCTGAAATCCGGGGAGATAAATCATTAGTCGAGGGCCGACAGTTGTGGCGAGCCATTTCCTGCCGGCATCAGTTTTTCCTCTGTTTTGTTGGCCCGTATCAACCTTCCTGCCACCGGCCGGTTAGAGAGGGAGGGAGAGAGAGAGAGAGAGAGAGAGAGAGAGAAATACATGACAACTCTGGAAGGAGTTTTATTTATTGGCTTGTTTTCTTTGCATGTGTTGTGTTCAATCTGCAGCCGGCGACTGTCAGCACAAAGCAAACAGGAATAAAAACACATGTGGAAGCATTAATGAACTGTAATCAATCTTTAAGGGTTTTATCATACGCGGTCGGACTGCAGCTGTTTTTATGAGGTTGGGGATGAGCCCAAATCTTGATTATCCAACACAATCAGATGAATCAGACTCTCCAGGAGACGTTCAGCTCAAACACAATAAGCTCCTAAAACACATTGGAGGTGAGAAAGTGGCAAAGCAAAAGACATTTTAAAGAAAAATAAACTTGAAGCCTTGAACTTGAAACTGAAACCAAAATTGTAAAAAAGTAATTGGAATAATTGAGTTGAATCAACGTAATGAATTAGTTCGGTTCAGCCTGTATTTCTTTAATTGCATACAAAGTATTTTCTTCCATTGGAGAAAACCAGTGATTTCAGTTTGAATTTTATAAATATAGAAATGAATATATATCTATAATTATAAAAACCAATCAGCCAAATGAATCCCAGTGGATCCTTTTGGCATCTTTTTAATGTTGCTAACTTTAATTAATAAGTTTTCTCCAAAGCAAGAAAATAATAAAGAGAGCAAACATTCTGTGTTGATTTCTTCAGTTTCTTTAAGCTGACTTATATTTTCTTATTTGGATGACGTTTATTTCAACATCCTACAAAACAACTGTTCTCTCTAATGAATCAATTTGCCACTTGTAGTTTATTCTGGATATTTTTGAATAAACAACATTTTACGGTTCAATTAGTGTTTCCTCCCGGAGTCGTTGACCACGAGGACGACAGGAGAGAATCACGTCTGTCTTTGGAATCCATCAATAATATGATAATTTGATCCATTTTCTCTATCAAGCTCAAATGAAGGTGTGAGTTCAGCGCCGCACACGCCCGCACACAGTCGTGTCCTCAAGGCCGCGGCGTGCTCGCAGCTTCTCAGCTCAATTTGAAAGTCACTTCTTAAAAAGATACTTGAATCAAGTGGAACCTGCCAGGAAAAAAAAAAAAAATCTGCTGTGACATTTTCCGTCTTTATGAAACTCCGAGCGGCGTTCTGAAAGCCAGTCAAGAGGGTTTCATAAAGCCTGCGGATGAATAATGCATTCGTTCAATAGTCTGATTGAAGTGAAACGTGGATTCTCTTTTTCCAGCTCCATTATAGGTCAAGAACGATTGAACCCTGGGAACTGTTGTCAAAGGAAGACGGGCTGTTGTGATGCTGTTGATCAACTGACACCCAACAGGTCTGTTCTGCCTTTTATCTAGTTTTAAATCTCTAGTTTATAACGATGTCATCTGAGCTGTCGTCCCAAACGTCACATAAACCAACAGAGCCTCTTGGAACGATCAAATATTAAAGGTGATCATTGATTATCTGCTCACAATCGACTGATTGACTTTCAAACACAAAGGAGGAGCAATTTCAATTTGCATTTGTGGGCAGTAAGTCAAAGGTTTTATTTATGTACCTTAAATCGGGGGTTCTTATAGGAGCGATGCCACAACAAGCCCTTCCGTTACCGTGGTTACACGTCACTCACATCCTCGTTCGAGGGGCGTCATTGCCAGCGTGCGATGGCTTCTGCAAAATGGACCACAAAGAGAAAAGAACAAGAAACTGGACGGACGATGAGGAAGTTTCTCTCAAATCAGATGTTTTGTTCTTTCTAAGGAAAATCCTTTTGTTGATTTTATGCAACTGATTTGTTTCTTAGGAATCTTTATATGAACCCGGAGAGGTTCTATACAAGCAGCCTCTTCATGCCTCCTCCTTGAGATCTGGTGGAGTCCTGCAGACTTCTTCAGGAGCATTTTAGTTCGTCCTGTTTTGTAGTCTCTTTACGCTGGGACACGGAATCCTCTGTGGCCTTTAAGCACACAATCACGTTGAAATTCTTCCGGCAAACATTGTTTCCTTGCACATAAAACAGGTGATCCAGGAGTCTTTAGGCAGAATACGGTGCAGCATTCGGTCCCGCTGTCGCTCCCACACCTGCACTTCCACCCAGAAATGATGACTGTGGTGAGCCGGTGGATGTCAGCCAGAGAGGCCAGAACAGCCCCGGTGTATCTATCATAGCTGCCACGCAGGTCAATCTGTCACATTCCCGTGGTGTGATGCCGTTCTGGAGGGAACAATCCTCCGCCTCTCTGACCCGAGAAAAACCTCAAGGGGACACAGCAGGATGTGACACGGTTTCAATGATCTGCAGTCGGAGTGTAATAAAGTGAATGAGAAGCCACAAGGTGAAGAGAGGTGAAGCTGAAGTTTGAGCTTTGAACACTTTGCTGCGATCATACTATCAATTATACTCTAGATTTAATTAGATGATTGTTTGTTTGGCTCCTCCGGAAAACAAAAACAACAACTCGAACTAAAGAGCTTTATTATTCACATAAGACTTGAAACTAGCAATTACAATCATTAACTGAGTCATAAGAGTGGTCAGGTCATTCTCTTAAACCTACAATCTAATCCTTCTATCTGTATCCGGTGGAGTCGCCCCCTTGTGGACATTAGAAAGAATGCAGGCTTAAAGCACTATTTCTCCTAACGTAAGAGAAAGAGAGATAAGGACAGTAAGGCTGAAGAATAAAGATGAAGAATAAAGTGAAGACAATGAAGTGAAGAGTCTAAAACACTATTATGTACAAGAGTAATTAAAAAACAACAACAACAACAACAGGCCACGCTCGATATTTGGAGGGTCCAGAAGGAAGAGATGAACATAAGCTGCAGCCCTGGGTTTCAAATATTCATCCATCCATCCATTTCCCTCCGCTAAGCCTCTCTCAGGTCCTCCAAACCTCCACCAGAACCTCAGAATCAATGTCATCCTTTTGGGCGCAGGTCAGTGTTTTTAGGCCGGTAGAGATAAAACTCTGGAAGTGGAGGAGAGCAAGTACAACAACGTGACATCCATCCATTTATCCTTTTCCTTCTGCTTCTCCGGAAGCAGGTCGAGGCGGCAGCAGACTGAGCAAGATAACCCAGACGTCCAGCATCCCTTCTCCAGCTCCTCCGGGGTTTCAAATATATATCCTTCTATACAGTCTGCAGGAGGTTCACCAGGACGGCCTCCTCCCACTCCGAGCCATCGTCAAGGAACAACCTGACAACACACATCTTCCGTCCTGCTGGTAAAACTCTGGGAGAACTTATCATTCAGACTTTCTCAGGCAGCCTGATAGCTTTAAATGTTCTGTTTTGTTTCCTCAAAGAATTAGTCATGTTTTAATTACTGGTGTTAATTCTTTTGGTAACACGCAGGAGCGTCATTCCTGCTTCGGTCTCGTCCTCCCGAGTAATAACTCATAGTTGTGTTGCGTTCGTCCCTCAGCTTGTAAATCCTGCATCTGTTTTATCACCCCTCTGAGATTGCTGCATATTTATAAGAAGAGACGAAAGGCCTATCTACAGCTGGAGGCTCTGTTTCCAATCTCTCCCCCGGGAAGCCATTACTGTAAACTAGTTCTGTTGAAAGACGGGAGAGTGGATATGAAGATGCCGAGGAGGACCGTAGTGGAATATTGTTAGTCTGGTGTCCCAAGATAAAGACCCAATTTCTCAGTTTTTACTCCTCTAAGGTGAACTTGGTTTATTTTGGCTGCCTGCGTGACTGACGCGTCCCTGCGAGTATTATAAGTGTAAAGAATTGGCTTTAAAGGGAAGCAGCACACTCGCAGGAACTGACGGATGCTATAATAACTTCCAATAGTTTTTAAATCACGTCCACCTCCGAGAACGACTATTACATATGTGATATCACTGGAAAACAGATCTGGGAGTGTTGAAAGGATTGATTTCCTTTTACAACAGGTTCCACAAAGTTGATGAAAAAATATGTTCAATAAGTTACATGAAATTTTTCTTGTAACTAACTTAAAAGTTTTGTGCAACCAGTTGACAAAATGCGTTCCAATAAGTCAACGTTCCGATGTGTTGAGTGAACACGGATCTACATCTTGTGATCCCTCCTACAGCTTCACGTCTTTACACAACAAATATCTGGACATTTACATCAGATCGGAGGTCGATCTTCACTTGAAACACGACTGTTGTTACTAACCTGACATGCATGGAAGCGGCAAAGAGCACCAGCGTCCTGCTGTCTGCTGATCTGATACAAATGATGACTAACGATGCTTTTCTTACTCTTTCTTACAACAATGTTTTCCATTAGACAGCAGGCACCTGGGGTAGACGTGGACGTATCTGCAGGGTCGGTTGATCAGTACAAACACACTCAACATGTGACGAGAGGATCATCTGTAAAGCCGCCGACTCTCAGCGTCTTGCAACACTTCAAATCAATGTGACTTAGCGGTGTGAAGAGGACGGCGAGATGCAATGTTCCATATGTGACCTTCAGAATTAATCTCTGCTAATGATCACATTCATCGTGTTTTTCTAGCCTCTGAGCCTCGCTAAGCACACCGCCGCCGCCGCTGCTGCAGACCTTCTCTTATGTTGTGACAATGGAGTTGCTGGTCGTGAAGGTTATTCATCAGCATGGCCGCCTGCTCATCACATCCTCTGGCAGCAGCTTTTAATCACCTGGTGCGGGTGAAGAGCTGCGTTATCAAATCTCACTTCACTAAATCTGGTGACTGCAGAGGAGCTCTGGATTTCAATCTGCATATCTAAGACAACATCGTATCCTCAGAGGTGGAAGCCCAATAACTTCAAAATCAACAAGGCCACTGAGCTCGTGTCCTGTATCAGATATAGTTGGAACACAAATTGTTTTATCTTTCTACCAATGAGGAAACAGGAATCCTGAAGCCAATATAGTGAGGTGGATACAGGAAACATCGATATCATGCAGCTTTCACTGTTATCAGGCGATTTTATGGAACTGAACACACGGATCTGGAGAGTTTTGACTTGGTAAACAAGGGAAATGTTTCCTGGTGTTGAAGGAACACAACACAATATACTGATAGAGGGGGAGGCAGGAGGCAAAGTCCACGACATGTTCATACACAGAAGTGGGGCAGGTAATAAAGAAAGAGGAGGGGAAAGAAAACAAAGACAGGAAGTAAAGTGCCAAACATCAACACAAGAAACACACTTTCAAAATAAAACAGGAAGTATGGAGTCCCAAACCAGAAAACACATATAAGTCCAGACAGAAGTCATAACAGACACTCTATGACAAAGATTCAACCTTCACCAATAGAACTATTCACCTCCTGACTCCTAAGTGGGCGTGGTCAACTATCCTGGATCGATCCGATGGGAGTAGAGCTGTGGCGCCTGAGCATTACCCGAGCATCACTCCTCTTAAGGATCAAATTGGTATTATTTGGGGGCTGATACCTTTAGAGTGTCTGTGTGAAACCAGTGGACTCAATCACTACTTTAATTCCCTCCTCGTCTTTGGCTGGTAGTTTGAGTTTCACTCGCCCTTTCACAATAACAATCCTGGTGGATGTCAGGTGTTAATTTCTAACCCAGATGTGTTGCTCTTGTTTTGAGTCGGTCCTCATTTGTGTAATAACTCCTGAACGCGTGTGAAGCACCCTTGACAGGGATACAGAGCATGAAGAGCAGTTATACAGCAGAGCAGACTGATGATGCATCCCTGCACACGGCTTCCAACACCTTTGTATGCGTGTCAGGGGGCTTTGGAAACAGATTGAGTGCTGCTGTTGACAGACCGAGCCGCGCTCACTCACAAAGTAATGTGACAACCTCCCTCTGGCTGTCAGAAGATGCTGGAAACTGCAGAGGCCTTTTCATCTGTTACGCTGAGACCAACAACACTTCCCTGAAGCCTTTTCCTGGTCCAACTTCTGTGTTTTCAGCATCACACTTCCAATCAATTCTCACGTTTTTTTCTCCAGAAACTCCAGATTATAGTTCACATGTCTGTGAAAGTTAGACAAGAGTAGCTTGAATAGAATTGTCTGATTATATGAGATCTCAGAAGTATAACTTGGTTCAGTTGTAAGTCAGGAGGGAATTAAGTGAACGATGATTCTGAGAAGAACTGTAAGCTGAGAGAGAACAGGTGTAAACAGGGGAAGCAGCATTATGATAGGCTAACAATGAAGGTGCATTCTGGGACTGTGGTTGGTATTGTGGGCCGGGGCAGCTCTCTGCAGGGCCACAATACTTAATTTATAATGAATTGCTGCTCCTGCCAGTACATACAGCTATGAGCCGTATTGCCAATATTTCTCACACTTTCATATCATAAGTCTGTTTCTATAAGACGGACGGTTTCATCTATGAACTCATGGACATTCTTTTGACGATCTAGGATCAAGTGTTGCTGCTCTCCGGATGATTGTCTTCACCTGTAATGATCCTCAAGCAGTTTCCTTGTAGATTCTCCTGCAGACTTCAGCATCACTTTTATAAATTCATGGTACAAAATATAAACTCTTTCTTTTGAAAAAACATCTACAGAATATATATTTGGTTCTCTCACACACACGCACACACAGTTCAGCAGCAGGAGCAATCTAGAACTCATTATCATATCAAGAGCTTCATAAGTGTTTTCTTTATATCAGTTTCTTATCAGCTCGGGATGTTTTTCAGCCCGATTCAATAGATCTTAAACATGTAGCAGAATGCTGAATGTTCGTAGCGCCGTCGGCTGCTGGACTCAGATTCTATCGTTGAAACATGAACAGCAGCGGTTGGCTCTGAGCTCCCCGAGTGTTTGTCCGCGGGGGAGAACTGATGAGGTTCACTCAGCTCCACCTGTGAAGGGTGCAGCTGATCGTCCTCTCTGACATACTGACATGGGCTGCATGCTCTTTGTCTATGGGAAGGAATCGGAGTACCCGGAGGAAACTCATGTCTGCACAAGGAGAGGAGACAGTGCTGGCAAATCTGAAAACGAGAAATAAAAGGTAGCTGCCATCATAATAATTTATTGTATTTCATACAGTTTATTTTCTTGACTGATGCCGGAAGCCGATGTTTCTCTAATCTCTGATTCTATGATTTTATCTGCAGTCACCTGTGGCTGTGCTTGCTCATGAGGTGGAAGGATCTCCATCTGCATCAAAATAACTTTGTCACGCTCTATAAATAAAGATGGAAACGAAAATTAGAAGCGGATCTTCTCAGGAAATGTTATTTCCTGGATGCAACAATGTGACTGTTCTGAGCTAATTAATAATTTAGAAACCTTTTATCTGTCAGTCACAACTCGGTGTGTCTGTTTCCTTATTTAAACTCCTGAACCAAACATAGCTCGGTGACTCAGTGACACAAATACTGCATCAGAATCCAAAAGTGGAGGCTTGAAATCTCAATTGACACCTGAGGTTTGCTTGAGAAGGCATCCTGCTACAAGAGCTCCTTATCTCTGCTCCCAAACCTCCTTCACCAGCTACAAAAAGTTCGGCTGTCATCGTACTCCCAAAACACACGGGTCTCCGAGCTCGCCTGCTCGGAACAAACAAGGAGAGATAATGAAAAATAAATTTAAAACAGAGAGGTAGCATGAGCCCGACAATGTGCGGGTTTCTCCTGAGAGCTGGTTTACATCCAAACACCTTTAATCATCTTGTTTACTATCAGTGTCACCACAAGTTGAGTTTATTTGTTGAGCACCCGTCAACAACAAGCACAATCAAAGTGCTTCAATAGAATTTAAAAATGCATTAAGACGAGGTGTGAAACATTATAAAAAAGCAGCAGCGCAGTGCGAGATGTGAAAACATCCTCTCATATTTTATTCAGTAAAAGGTCGCAGGACACAGAAGAGTTGGAACAGACCTCAGGTTTTCTGTGAGTTTGTTCAAAACATGTGATGCAGCCAATTAAAGGCTGCTTCTCCACGTTGAGTTTCAACCCCGGGGACAGAAAGCAAACGTGTCCCGGGGGCCCTCAGAGCCCGTCAGGATGTTACTCAGTCATCTCCAGCCTGGACTGTTAAATGCTTTGTAAAAAGTAAATAAATTATTTGACACACAGCAAGCCAGCGTGAAGAGGACGGACGTGAGAGCCCGTTCTTATCTCAGGTTGTCAAATAGCGCCGCCCTGTTGGTGGGGCGATGTCGAGTACTGACACACAAGGCGTCTTCTTGATGTCTAATAGCGTTAATGTAAAGACATTCACATCTTTAGGAGACGCTCAGAGAAACGGCTCCTTCATGTATGTGTCTACATTTATTTGAAGCTCAACCGTGATCTTTGTTTCATCGTCCTGGTCACAGTTTACAGCGGGAATCAAACACTCGTCTCCTGCTGCAAAATCCAAGAAAACGACGAGGCGAGTCACACACACACAAACTAATACTGACAAAGATGTGGTAGTGAAGCATCAGACAAAGACGGAGCAAAGACTTCCCAGCTGATCGGACAAAGACTGATGAGCAGGACACAGGTGACCTATAACAGGGCGGGGCAAGCAGATCAAAAAGAGCGGGAAACCAAACAAAGACAGGAAGGAAAAAAAATCAAACACGAGGGAAAAAAAATCTTGAAAAAAAAGCAGAATTTAACACATAAGAAAACGCTGAAATGTGAAAGTGAAAATGAAAATTCAAAAGTTCAAAAACGAAAAATCCAGATCATAAATTCAAATCTAAAATCCAAACTGAAGCTACATAAAGTCCTTCGGGGATCACGGCAGCCTCCTCCTGCTGTGTGTCTCACGATATACCGACGCCCTCAGCTGAATGTGCAGGAGTTATTCTAAAAGCCTGCAACGCCTCACAGACAATTTATGTTGCTGCAAACACGGCTGCACCTGAAACTAAAACACTCTGGGAAGTTGTTTGCAGCTCCTAAGGACAGCATATATTCCAAGTAAGTTATCAGCGGGGACATATTTCACGTTATTAATCAAATTTATCACCAGCAGCTTGTTGTTGTTATTGTAGAACTCAATTTATAACCATTAGGAGCAATATAATTAACACAACTCGCTCAGCCCCGTCTAATCATCCATCTGTCTACTGAAACTTTATGGCTTTATGTGAGGCTGCGGTTGGAGCTGCTTTTATTTGAAGCTTGTTCTTCTGCAGTGAGCGTCCTGAAGCGGCGCAGGCAGTCGTCCCGTCGTCACACAGCCTCCCGTCATAAAAACACCAGCTCGCATCCAACACGACGCCGAGCCCTCGCTGTCGCTCTCGCCGCCTCCTCCGATATTACCGATTCAGTTCTTTGTGAATTTTCAATGTGTCTTCTAATGTGTGCTCATGTTCATGGAATTCTGTGTGTCTCGGGCTCTCCCAGGGGGGGCTTGTTCCAGAGCCTCACATGAGCAAAGACACAACCACCAAATTCATAATGGATGATGTGACTGAACCGTTAGATGTGGTTGACACAAGGATGGAGAGAATTCATTGATGTGACCAGGACCCAAGAAACAGAGTGTGAAGTCAATGGAAGAGTCTGAACTATAAAGACTGCAGCTGATTCTGTGGTCATGTGTGGACTTGATGATTGAACCAGCAGCGTCTGCTGTCCTCTTCATGTGTGTGGCTGTGCAGCTGTGCAGGGAGCTGGAGGTGAAAGATGAAGACGCCGGTTCTGAATGTCCTGCTCTTCCTCGCTCAACACAGTAGAGGTCTCTCTCTCTCTCTCTCTCTCTCTCTCTCTCTGACTGGAGGTGTTGTGACATCTTTTACAGTCAGCCTCCGTCAGGGGTTCCACCCAGGAGCAGATGGTTTTTGTTGTTGACCGACGGGCACTCAGAGAGCAGAGACCTCCACCAAACCTCATGGAAATAAATGCCTTTTTTTGCTATGTTGAACCCATTGACCCCACAGTTTAATGGTATCCGTCTCGGCCCATGTTCACACCCCCTCTTATAGGTTTGGTGAAAACATCAAGAGTTAAATCAAAGCTGGGCATTATAAAAAATGAATGATGTAATATTGGAGTTAGTTGAAGGATCAAAGTGTGAAGGTTGGCGGGTGTGCAGATAACACAAGATGGAAACAAGGAAGATGAGGGGAGATATACGGACACGTACGACCAGCAGTGAACACCCCCAAACCAGAGCCAACCCGGGGACGTTGCAGCTGGACACCTGGTCCCTGAGAGGGCTACATCTCCCGTCACTGCCTTGTCTGACGAGCCACCCGCTGCGACCATGACTGTAATGGAAGCAGCAGTCACTCCGGAGCCGGCCCTCCGGCTGCCGGTGCCCACTCAAGCCTTCATCCCTCCGGCGTCACAGTCAGCTGCACATGCATCTGCAGCCTCTCCCTCCAGTTCCCGGCCGGCGGTGGAATAAATTACACTGAGCCTCGGAGGGAATCCTGGACTTCATTCCCAGCACACTGTGCCTGCAGGACTTGGATTGAACACACACACATTTCATCCAGCAAGATGGTCGTGTTGACCTTTCCTTTAAAAAAACATTCAGTACACATCCAGTTCTGCTGCTACTGTTTCCTAAAAACACCCCGAAAAGATTATAAGATAACAGACAGTCTGACTTTTGTTGACTCTGTGTGATGATATTAAAATCATTTTGAAAGAAGCAGTTGTAGATCGACTGAAACGTGGCGATGTGCTGCCCCCTTTTGTCCAGAGTGTTAAAGGGTGAGTTCACAGCGTCGTTAATTAAATCAGCAAAGTCAAAACTATTGGACGAAAGGAACAGATTTAAATCGTCTTTGTGGGGGGGAGTAAAGTGAACGAACCCAGGGATGTGACGTCTGTCTTCAGTGTGAGGGACTGATGGATTGAGTCAGATACTCTGCAGACTGTGTGGGCCTCCTTCCACAGAATGTCTTCAAAAGGTGTCCCTTCAATAATAAAATGGAACGTGGCCGCCGTACGGTCGTCTGTCTACATCCAGCCGCTCCAACACACGACCTTCACCTCCCTCTCTAATCAGGCTCCTCTGTCTTTGAGGGTTAAAGTTGCTTGAAGGCAGGAGAATCCTTTGTTTTATTTAACATTAATCTTATTCAATGCACTTTACGATCTAGTAACACAAGTACAGGAGTGAAAGAGGACTTGGTGTGCACTGCATGATGTGGTTCAACTGGACCTGCTGCTCACCTGACCGAGTCCCAGGACTGAATACATTACAGGTGCCAGATAAACAGTCTCATCCAACCGAGGTTTATTAAACTCGTTACCTAGGTGATCGTCTGTTAGTGACTGAGCTGGCTTGTCACTGTTTAATCGGTTTCTCT
The DNA here is from genome assembly GCA_901007825.1 of Macroramphosus scolopax. Classification (NCBI taxonomy): domain Eukaryota; kingdom Metazoa; phylum Chordata; class Actinopteri; order Syngnathiformes; family Centriscidae; genus Macroramphosus; species Macroramphosus scolopax. The sequence goes on along the minus strand of CAAKHC010008803.1, from coordinate 30,925 downwards.
TGCAAAACACAACGATATTACAACTAGAAATGCACCCGGGGAGAGCGCAGACCTTCCTCCGACGCCAGCAGTCCTTCCTTCTATTACCTGCAAGAACTGAAACCTGCACAGACGTGTGCATGCATTTGGAAGAAGTAGAAGAAAGATGTCTCAATGTTTTCATGAAGGTCCATGTGATGGTTGCCTATAAATGAAGGAGGATTGAGACGTCTGCTAACGTGACGTATAAAGAAACTTATATATGCTACATGCTCCGCCCCTCCAATACCAACATGACATGCAATATTTCATGCAATAAAAGATACAAATGAAATCTAACAGTGGTACAAGTATTGCTGCTGGCAGTGGCAGCACTTAATGCAGAGAGGGATGGGGGGGGTCATGGGAAAACCTTTCATACGCACTCAACCCCTAAAAAAAGGACATTTATATACAGTCACTTCCATTGAGATTTATTCTTGATGGAAAACATACGAGCACGCTGAGAGGACGCAGCTCACTGCCGATTCTTTTTATTCTGCTCACCGCGCTGTCTGGATGGAGCAGAAGGTCTCAGGGCAGATGGAGTGCAGCTTCAGTTAAAATTTAATAAAGTTAACGGATTCCTCGCCTCCTCTTCTCAGCGATGTACTTTTCAACAGAAACACATCATTCAATACATGAACAGGATTTATTTCCAGCAGCTTTTGATCGGTTGCTGTGAACATTGAATGAAGAGAATCTGACTGTGAATCCAGAGGAGGACGCTGTGATGAAGGTCACCTGACACAAGATGTGCATTGATGATAAACATTAAGTAAAGTTATTGCCTTTCTGACAGTGTCAACACAAACTGTAACATTAATAGGAAAATGGACTTCATGGCAGAGCTGCATTGCAGTGGTGTACCTAATAAAGTGGCCAGTGAGGTACTGCGACTGTGTTTTTATCTGTTTCTTATTTTCAGGATACAGAGCAGTAAAACAATGATGAAACACCGTTTGTGCTTAACTGTTGAGTCACTTCACTTCATCGGGAACAGGAAGGCCTTTCACCGCAGCCACAGCGTTCTCTACCATCTTCTCTACCATCCTCTTCGCTGTGTTTAAGGTGTTGATGCCGATGTGGGGTGTGATCAGCACATTGGGGAGGCGGAGGAGAGGATGGTCCCTGCAGAAGACGAGGCAGAAGGATTGAGCAGATAATATCAATGTCTCACAGAAGTGCATCTCTTGATCTGAGAGTGTATTTTCAATGAGGAGAAGTGACCTTGGTAAAGGTTCAGGATGAGTCACGTCTAACGCCGCTGCACGAATTGTTCCCGTCCGGAGAGTTTCAACTAAAGCATCCTGATCCAAAACCTGACCTGAGACATGACAAGAGCACTATCACGGTTAGATAATCGTTCAATCAAGAGCAATGCAGTCCTGGGAAAACGTGCTAACCTCTGCTGATGTTCACCACCGTGGCCGTGGGTTTCATGAGGGAAAGTTCTCTGTGGCCGACGAGGCCGGCTGTGTCAGAGGTCAGTTTCACAGCTACCACGACAAAGTCGGACACCTTCAGCAGGTCGTCCAGTCGCTCACAGTAAGTGGCTTCCACGGCCTGCTCATATTCAGCACTCCTGGACGCAGTAACAAAAACATTCTAAAGCCGCAGTCAACACAGTTAATGAGAGAGTGGAGACAGACATCAGCTGCTTTTCAAAGGACTTCCTACAGGTCTACATTATTGTGTGTACGTTCAGAAATGATCAAAAATGTAAAATGTTTAATGCTGTGATTCGTTATTTGTATAGAGATAGGGAACAGAAAACTACAATATTTCTCATCTTGCTAGCAAATAATACAAATAATTTGTCATGCAAAACCTTCTAGCAGGTTAACATGGAGTGTTAATGGGACGTGTTCCAGTTCTTATCATATCATCTGGGAAGTGACTGCAGGTTAACATGGAGTGTTAATGGGACGTGTTCCAGTTCTTATCATATCATCTGGGAAGTGACTGCAGGTTAACATGGAGTGTTAATGGGACGTGTTTGTTGATTGTTTCAGTTGTTGCGTTGTAGTTACCTTCTGGTTCTGTTGTGATACAGGATCTTCATGTCAAATCCTTTGCTTCTTTTGGCGATTTCGAACCCTATCTCTCCCATTCCGATGATTCCCAGAGTTGACCCTGTGACTTCAACTCCCATCAGGCTTTGCGGTATGTGACAGGTGTTTGGGTCCACAGAAATTTGATAACCTATGAGGAAATAGATGACCAAAAATAAATAAATATATTAGAGCTCTCCTTATTGTCCTCTGAATAACCAGCAGAAATAAGAAGGGAGCCAACACCAATACGTTTTGTAGCAATACAGTCGATTTGAAGAAGATTAGAACAAATATTCTTAATATACATATTAACTTCTTTGGTTTTCAAGTTGTTTGAAGCTTGTTAGAAACTGTGTTGAAGTTCTTTCCACATTTGAACTCACCTTCAAGGATGTTGCGAGCAGAAGCAAGAAGCAGACCCATGGCCATATCTGCAGTGGCATTGGTGACTACACCAGGCGTGTTGGCCACCTTCACCCCAAGACTGTTGATGAAGGGTACGTCCAGGTGGTCGGTGCCCACTCCGCCACTGGCAACCAGTTTGAGGGAGGGAAGCAGTCTGAGCAACGAAGGCTCCGCAGCAGGACAGTACTTCCACATGAACAGGACCTGGATTTTAGAGCCATGAAGTTCTGGGTTCTGAAGAAAGTCACTGTGGCAGATAATTTGGAAGTGTTGTGTCAGTATGTCAGCCAGCTCCGCAATATAGCCAAACTCGTCCCCCACCTCTGAGACTAACGCCCACGGTTTGTCCTCCTCCATTATCTGGTGGTATAAAACAAGTATCATACAATCAGAATTAACTGATTAAACCTAAAGACAGTCTATTGAAGCAGCACTGCAGCTGAACATTTAACTTTGAGAGCTTACGATTCAACATATATGAACAATATATGCATATATATTTACATTTTCAATTTACAAACAATAATTTCCTTACATTTCAATCTGTGAATGAATAAAAATCTTTCTATGATTCAGTTCTCTCTAGGAGACCTTCTCAGAAATTGCACAAATGATCATTTTCTTTATACAATCAATTAATTTTATGAGAAAGACTTACCTTCTGCCCTTGAGCTTGGGTGTCAGTCCTGCACTTTCCTCCAGTTGAGGAAAGCTCAGTTTTTAACTGGTCTTTGACCGGCGTTGTGTTGCCAATTCCATTGAATGAAATTAGAGATTAACTCGATCAAGGCAGCATCCACCCTCAGTCTTCGAAGAGCAGCTGCCTGTCTCCTGCCTTTTATTGTTTATCTGTGTGACATACATTTCTGGGAGTAGTTCCCAGTAAGACAAAACATGCATCATTAGACCTTCACATTTATCATTAGACTGTCTGACCAGAAACCCGGTGCCCTTTAGCACAATGTCACAGGATATCATCAGGGGCAAGATAGTGTCGTCGGGGCCTTTTGCCATACATGAAGAAATGATAACAACTTTAACATTTTTCCAACAAAAAGGCAAGTTAATGTGAAACCCCTGTCATCACCCTGAGGCAGTGAAAGGTGGAAAGGCGTTTTGTTCACATTTATTGTGAAGATCTAGCATTGAAATGACACCAATATTAGGTGCAAAGAAATATCATAGATTGTACTGGACTTATATAAAATCAAGTATGCAAGGTAGATTTTTCTCTCTGTACTTTCATTCATTTATTCAAGAAACAATTCAGAACAGAAAGCATAGAATTGCAAAACAATTAAATTCTGAGTTTAAACTCTCATAGTGGCCCTCATCCTCTTCCATAGGAGCCCAAGTGAGAGACGCCTTCAACTTCAACAAGCTTTTCTTTTGACACAAGTACTTTTATTTTGAAACGATAAAGACACCGGAAAAAGAAGTGCTCTGCTGCTAGCTTCTTGCTAACCTGACAGAATCTGGAGAGGGTATGAATATTGCTCCCAAACTTCCCTCTGAGCGTCACTTGAACTGACGTCGCAGTTTTTTAACAACAACAACAGTCACACCTGTTCATGGTAAGATGACGTTCATTGTATTTCTTTTACAAGACGTCTAGTTAACCGCTTCTTGAAAACATATCACTTGTATCGGCTAGCTAAAGTTCCGAATAGCAGGGACGTGTATTTATGGATGATAATATTCGCTTCCGCATTTGTCTTATCTGCTTCCTTATTAAGACGTGTGCGCGCAGGGGCTTTTGTGCGCGCGCGTGAAGGGGCACATGAATTCAAGATATATTTCCAGCTTAATCTGTTGAATTATAGCAGCACATGTTGAAACCGAAAGTAACATTTAACACAAGATGTTATATCACCATCCAATCCTCTATTAAGATGCCAAGATGGACCACTAGTTAATCAAACAAACCCTTCAGGCTCCTGTAGCCTGGTTAGAAACAAGCATAACAGCATATTAATCATGTTGTCATGTGCTTCTTACTAACGTTTAGTTGGATTTAGCACTGCGACGTTCTCTGCAAAGGTTGTCTGCTGTGCAATTTGCCAGTTTGTGTGCAATAACAAGGTAAATAAATTATATGAAAACTTTTCTAATAGACACAAGACAAGATGAAAGCTACTGGTTGTCGTCCTCTCCCTACAGGTATGGCCGTGTTTGAAAACTGCTCTGTGTTTTTGGAGCTGAGAAACCTGCCGTTCAAGGAGCGGAGGAGGCTGAAGGCAGCAGTGACAGAGCACGGAGGCGACGTTTCCTTTTTGATCAACAAACAGGTGAGAGGATGTGATTATTGCACATGTGGTCCAGATTGCCTCTTCCAGTCACAATGTTCATATAGTTAACTGAAGTCCTCCTATAATTCCCACAGTGCACCCTTGTCGTGACCAGTGATGTGGCCAACCTGAGCTCCAGGAGGCTGCAGAGCATCCAGAAGTATCAAACACCCGTGGTGGGGGTGGACTTTGTGCACAGCTGTCTGGAGAGAGGAGCTCTGCTGCCTGTGGATGAATACAAACTGGATACGTCCTCTCCCTCCGCTATCTCTCCTGATCTTCCCCCACAAAGGCACCGAGGACCACTCACACATGAAGGTACCATTATTATTGGTACCGAGAGGCACACGGACATCCAAAACACAGAGCAGCTGTCTGGTGGAGCAGATATAATACCAAAAATAGTGCATGGAAAGGTCATCGTCAGTGTTGGCTTGAGATAGACTGAAAGTTGGATCCTCCAGGAAGTTTCTGTCCATCAGAACTTTATAAAATGTATAGTAAATTAAAGCCGCTATCATTTATATTATTGCAATAACACAAAATCAGAGAGGAGTCGGCTCATCTCGTTGTTTACCTGAGGAGCTGTTTCGGTTTTAATCTCCCTCCTCTCATAATGTCTTTTTCAGCTGCAGCAGGCAGTTAGCGATTCGCTGGGGAAAATTGTTTTCAGCAGCTTAAGAGGCAGATATTTGCATAGGAATGAGTAGAGATAAGAAAAAGAGCTATTATACAGGGAAATATTGGATTTCCAAATTAATGATATTGATGCTTTTTAACTGCTGGATTTTTTTTACTGTTTGATAACTTACTCTTTGCTGCTAATACACGCACACACACACACACTTTAACACACACATACACAGCATCAGGAGCAGTTAGGGGCTCGGTTTCATGCTCAAAGACGCTTCGCCGACGTCTCCAGAGATAAAGTGAAGATGATGAGTCAGTGTCAACGTGTTCTTGCTGCTCATAAGTGCCCAAAAGAGATCAGTTATTGCAGGTTTAAAAGTGAGAAGACCAAATCCTCCAGGTTTATTGTGATAAGGAATGTCAGAAGAATTAGTTGCAGGAATGAAGACCTGTGACATGCCAGCCGGTGCACAATCTAAAACAAACAGTAGGAGTGGCAGAGCTGCACAAATCATGACTGGATTGACCCCTGCAGGCAGGCTCTGATCTCAGAAACACCATCGAAGTGGAGACGAATTAAAACAAACTTGGTATAAAGATAACGCACAGCTTTATTGATCCCCAACATGATATCTGTAAATCATTTATCTGTTTATCCGTGCACACAATGCAATGCAGTGTTTGTGCAATCAGACAATTGAGTCAGCAGCACTCCACCCAGTTCACGCTCAGTGACTCTTGTAGCACAGAAAGAAGTCAAGAGCTCGATGGCTTTGTCTCTCCACCTCTGTTCCTCCATTGATATACGAGCCTGCTCATAAAATATCCCGTTTAAGCTCAGTCAGCACGTCTTAACTGCACCGGAGTCTTTAGGTCAGATAAAGGTTGTGTTTGCACATCAGGTGTGTGCAGAACTGCAAGCTGATACACATTCGAGCCAAAAACTGCCACGGCGGCGAAGTGTCACAGGAGTATTTGAGAGATTCCTCTTATCACATCTCTCCATTTGACAAGAGTTAAAATGCAGAGCGGGTCTGGTTCAGTTCAGTTCAGTTCAGTTCAGCTGCTTTTAAACTTGACTGGCTGTCAGGTGCACAAGATAAAAAATAAATAAAACAAGTAAACAGGCAAAAAGTATAAAACAGTTTCCTGTGCATGCAACACAACAACATGTAGTTTCATAATGTTGAACCGTAGGTGCAGATGAAGCTATTAACCTCCAAGTCCTTGTGCAGTCCAGTACAGCTGCACTTTGGCCTCAGTCCACAGGAGATCCATCGTGGGTGTGTCTTATCAGACACCATCACAGTGGAGCTTGATGAATTTTTAGGATGATGCTGGGTTGTTTTCCTTCTACACGAAATGCTCGTCTCCTTGTTTTTGAAGCATTTGATTGGATGAAGGCCTCATCACACACTGTCTTACAAGAAGCGAGCCAGTATCCAACGCTTCTACTTTGAGGTTGCTAACGTTAGTGCGTCCGCTTTGTCTTGTGAACTTCAGTGAGTAGAGATGTTCCTGAGCTTTCCAAAGGCCGAGCTGAAGGGATGGACACCGAGAGCCCGACTCAGGAGATGAGTGGAACCATCCTGGGAAAGTTCAGGTGGGGTCGGCATCCTTAAAGTTTATGTGACGTGCACAGTAGCGTACATAGACATACACTAACAGGATGTAAAGTTTGTGTGCATAGAATTAGAATTTAGACATTGTATTCCTACAGAAAAAAACAAACTAAATAACATTTATCTTTGCAATTTCGTTGCCAACTTTCACAGAATTTACACAGAACAGGAAACCGACCTCCCAACATTCCCGGATGGTTTTCAAGTGGCCCACTATTCCATCTTTCAAATGGTAAAGCTGATTCTTTGTGTCACTGCCGCCTCTAATGTTACTTTCCTACGATGATTAGCATGTTTGACAATATGTGTGTGTGTGTGTAGATGAACAGCAGCACCTGGTGTGTGCTGGAGCTGCAGAGTTTCAGAGGGAAGGAAGCGCAGCAGCAGTACCGTGTGGTGCGGTACTGGAAGGACGATGTAGAAGCCAGGGTGAGTCTGTTGAATATTACTGCTTGTCGTGCGTCAGTTGGCAGTTTACACGTCATTGGCTGTGGTGTGTGCTAACAGAAGGCGGCAGTGAGGGACATGCTGGTGTTTCTGTCCACCTCGGAGGAAGCTCTGGAGGTGTACCAGGCCCTGAGAGACACCCTGCAGGCTTCAGGTCTGCAGCTGAGGACCAGCATCTCCCCACAAGCTCCAGACCTTGGCTCCGCCCCCTTCCAACAGGTGGGACACAGTGATCTAATAGTTTTCTTACAAAGGATGTATGTAATGATAACGTCAATTTTGTTTCCGCCCTTTCAATGAAACTAAAGTCAGGTCTGATTTTTCTGAACTAGATTCATTGTTCATCTTATTCAGCCCACAAAAGTCCTGACATGTTAAAAAAGCAATCAGAGGGGGCGCCCCGGCCGACTCCTGGTTAATATTCATGCCACGTCTGCTGCCCTTTAGCCGTGTTATTCATCACATCGCTGCTCCGTCAACCAGTTTTACACTGACGACTCGTCTGGTTTGGACCTGCGCCGCTGCCCTGCTGCCTTCAAACACTCAATGGCCTCCAATTTTCTGCAGCTGAACACTAATATGGCCTTTTTTTTATTGGAGCTGATCATGTTTCTGACTGTCACCTTGCACCACTGACGACTAAAACACGCAGCTGGAAACCTATTTTTTTTATTAACATCTCAACTTCAGTTGGCGCATGACGAGTCCACATCAACCTTAATAGTCCCAAATCAGAAGTAGATGGGACCTCGGCCAAGGCCAATCACGGTCTGCACGGAATCCTACACGTTATGAGAATATATATCACAGAGGTGAACCCAGAGAGTTGGACGTGTAACTAAAAGGATTTTAATGTGCACATGGGAAACAGAAGGTGGTGAGATCAGAGTCCTGGTGGTAGACGTGAGAGGCCGGGCTGACTTTCAGGGAGCTGGAGGTTGAATGATGACAGGACCAACAGAGCAAGAAGTAGATCTCCTCCAATTGCAATGACACTGACAGGAACAACAACTTATTCAAGCAACTTATTCGAGCAACATGAATGTTGATAATGATGATCACAGCTGGACTGTGAATGTGATGATGGAACGTTAGTAGGATCTAATGAGCTGATGGGTTGATTGACATGTGCCTTGTTTCCACTGGAAGCTGCTGCTGGAGGAGAAGCTGAACACTGGAGTCTTGTCTCAGGACGTGGGCGTCTTTGTGGAGCTGCTGTGGACCGAAGCTCTCGGTTTCCTTGGCAACATCCTCAGCGTTTCAATCGACAAGCTCAGCCTCAATGATGTAAGGGGCTACTCTGGCTGATTGCACCGGATGTCCCATCATCCTGTCATTATGTTTCACCTTTCGGGGGGGAAGACTGTGTCTTATTATTGAAATTGCAGCTGTGTTCCCTGCTTGTGTGTGTGTGTGTGTGTGTGTGTGTGTGTGTGTGTGTGTGTGTGTGATAAAAGATACAGAGGACCAAGGTCATTATGCTAATTA
>CAAKHC010008803.1:0-16002 GCA_901007825.1 Macroramphosus scolopax | reverse complement strand
AGTGTTGCTCCATGGCAGGAGGGTGAAGCACTCAACCAGACCACACAGGTAAGGAGAGCCGGGATAACAGAGATAATCCACCTTTAGGAAGTCTCTGTGTCACTTCCTGGTCTGTGGGCGGTACCTGGGTACAAGTGGGTGTTTGTATTGTTTGTAATATGAGATTTAAACATACCAGGATGTTAGACGTGTGTCCTGCTCATCATTTGTGTCTTGTTGGTTTTTCATAACTCAACAGGTCACAGTGGAGAAGGTGTGTGTGACTGATGAAGCAGCAGGTGCAAGGTAATCATTCATTTAGATGACAGAACCGTTTCCCCTTTACTAGTGCACTCATGAAAGTGTGCAGCTGGTCATTTTGTGTGTGCCCCCCCCCCAGGGAGTTCAGCCTAGACATGTCCGTCGAGATGCCCAACAAGATCACAAGCCTGAACTGCATCACGCACAAAGTCAAGATGAAGGTGAGTTAGATGTTCTCACACATTTATAATCAGGCAGACGTCTTGAAATATAAAGAATTAAGTTCCAGAAAACAGTTCACGTTAACAGTTCTCTTCTTTACTCTGTATTTTCCTTGCTTGTGTGTGTGTTCGTCTCCTGCAGAGAACGGCGTGCAAGGCGGTGGTGAGCGTGCTGCCAGGACAAGTTATGGGACCAGAAGGTTTCCAGCTGTCCATCACTCTGTCTGAGGTCCATCTGCCCAGGATGTGGGTGGAGAATCACCCCGACAAGGACAGCCAGGTGTGACTCGTCTCTTTGCTCCACCCTGTGTTCCTTTGTTTTGTTTGTTAACCTCCTCTTCATCTTCTTCTGCAGGCCTGCATGTTGGTCTTCTATCCAGACTTTGACATCAACCCCAGTTCAGCCTCTGATGAAGTTGTCCTGTTGTTGGACACGTCTGAGTCCATGAGAGGAGAGACTCTCAGCATGGCCCGGAGAATCGCCCTGCAGGTCCTCAAAACCCTCGACCACAACCTCCGGATCAATGTCATCCTTTTCGGCACAGGTTAGTACTCTCAGTGATGAAACCGAAGACTTGGAGAAATAAGAACACAACCGCATTGATCCCCAATATACAAACACTTTATCCAAATGACGCCTTGCAGTTGTTTGTAGGATAAAACACATGTGGGACATGAGTTCTACTGTGTTTCTCTCTGTCAGATCACTCACAAGCGTTCCTGGCAGCTCAGCCGCTGGTTGAAGGTCGACGGGCTGCTGAGAACTTCATCAAGGTGAGTTCTCTGCCTGGAAGATTCATCGTATGTTTACTGGCCCCCTGGTGGCTGGTTGCAGTAGAGGTCATCAATCCTGCTTCCTCACCACTTGCTTATATTCACGATTTACTATTTCCACCTGAACTACTCCTATTCCTCCCAGAACTTGTCTCCAGTAGGGGGCAGCACTGAGCTGTGGCGACCCCTGCAAGCTCTCAGCCTGCTGCCTCCCTCCCGTGGCGTCAGGAACCTGCTTCTGCTGTCTGATGGCCACATCCAGAATGCAGCGCTCACCCTGCAGCTGCTCAGAGACAACGCTGCACACAGCCGCCTTTTCACCTGCGGCCTCAGGTGTGAGGGGGTTGAGGGGTCATAGGTCACCAGGGGTGTAACGACTATATATACCGCTTACTTCAGAGTGATCATAAGTCATTAATTCATGTCTATAACTATATTTGTGCTTGAGCTTGTTATTCTTAAAGATCTGTGCTTGTGTTTATTATTTCAGCTCAACAGCCAATCGGCACATGCTGAGAGCCCTGGCGCAGGCGGGGGGCGGAGCCTATGAATTCTTTGACACAAAAACCAAACATACCTGGGCAGAGAAGGTGAGACTGACCACTTGACTATCAGAGCATCTTACTGATTCAATTCAAGATAGCAAACATGTGTTTCACATCTTTATATCGATATTCTGTCACATCTGTGTATTCCGTCTGCAGGTGGCCTGTCAGGTGAAGCGTGTTGCATCTCCTGGCTGCAGTTCAGTGTCGGTCAAGTGGCAGCAGTTCGACCCAGAGGCGCCCCCTCCCGTGCAAGCCCCCAAACAGCTGCATGCTCTGTTCAATGACTGTCACACCCTGGTCTACGGCTTTGTGCCGCACTGCACGCAGGTATGCATATATAGAGGACATGTGTGATGAATAGGGAGGTCCCTGGAGGATAGGGGTGCTTTCAGCTTCCAGAAACTGGGCGCACAAAAGGATTCATGGAGGGAGTCAGTCAACTAATTGATTATTTCTGCACCAATCTAATCTCACGGCTGTTTTTACGTCCTCAAGGCCACCCTGCTCGGCAACCTGAGTGGTCGGGAGCTGGAAACCATGGTGTCTACCAGCGAACTGCAGAAATCCAGAGGCACGGTAAGAAAAACCACATTCATGCTGCTGTGACAGCATGAATGTGTGCCTGCAGTGTACTGCTGCAGGGTGATTACCCCGAGGATGATGAGGTCATCGCTATGATGTGTGTGTGTTTAGTTTCTTCACAAGCTCACAGCCAGGGCGCTCATCAAGGACTACGAAGACGGAAACCTGGATTCCAACGAAGGGGAACATGAGGCGAGTTTGTGCGTGTGGTGTCATTTATTTATTTTATTTATGTTCAATATCTGAGACGATGTTGACGAGAGTCTTTTGCTTTCACAGGGGAAGAAGACCGAGTTGAAGTCCTTCATCATCGAATTGAGCAAAGAGTTCTCCATCCTGTCTCAGTTCACCAGCTTCGTGGCGATCGAAGAACGGGTTCGTGGGAAACATGCAGCCATTCTATCGACACATCTCACACCACGGATTGTTTGTCTGATCGTACTTTATTGTTTGTCCCAACCAAACTGTTTTAGGACTCGGAACAACCACGAGAGGCCTTCACAGACATCACCAAGTTGATCGCAGAGGAAGACGTGGACTTCCTCTCCTACATTAGCTGGATGTCTCATAGGGAGAGTACAGAGGAAGAGTATTCTGAGGAAGATATGTGTCTTGATCTCATGTGCGACATGGAGGTAATGTCACACGGAGTAATCAGGGGTTGTTGATTTTCCTAATTGAGGCGTTCATGAGCTGCATTTCTCTCTCTGTTCCAGGAAGACGACCTGCAACTAGAGGAGGAAGAAACAGTCTCTCCAGCTTATCTGCCCATGGTCAGTTCCTTCACGCACAAACTGAGGAACTTTACTACAGCCTGGTGTATCCTCACACATTATACCAACACCACCACTTTGCACCGTATTAATAACAATATCTTGTCAGATATTCAGAATTCAAGCTTCAGACTCGGAGTAGAACAGAAAGAAAATGGATTGTGTTCCTAATATGTGAGCGCCTCTGACACCTTTTTTTTTTTTCTCTTTACCATTCGCCTTCTCCTGTAGAGTCTCTGTTACACACATGTTCCACTGGACGGGGGATCTGTGATGGAGTCAGCAGCCATGGAAAGAAGTCCAAACGTGAAAGGCGGGAGGATGAAGAGAGATTTGTGCGGAATACCTAACAAGTCCAACTTCCCATTTCCAGTCTTAAAAGGCCATCCGCCTCCTCCTCCACCTGCTCCTCCTGCTCTCGATCACCCATCAGGCCGTGCTTTAGTTGACGCACGCCGACTCCCACTCATAATAGGCCATCGGCCTCCTCCTCCACCTGCTCCTCCTGCTCTCCGTATCCCATCAGAGCGTGCTTTCCGTGCCGGACACATACTCTCAGTCTCAAATGGCCATCCGCCTCCTCCTCCTCCTCCTCCACCTGCTCCTCCTGCTCTCGATCACCCATCAGGCCGTGCTTTAGTTGACGCACGCCGACTCCCACTCATAATAGGCCATCAGCCTCCTCCTCCACCTGCTCCTCCTGCTCCTCCTGCTCTCGATCACCCATCAGGCCGTGCTTTATTTTCTGCACAACAAACCTCGGACCAGGAACCAGTGGATCTTTCAGAAGGCTTCGGAGGAGCTTTCAGTGGTCCACCTGTGATGAACCATCTATGGAGAGCTGAAAGTTTTGATGCTATACATACAGATGGGAATCTCTTTGGTGCTCAGACTTTCTCTCCTGCAAGTGAAACTGTACCCGCTGCATACGAGTCCCTTGGATGGTCGGCTCGTTCAGGATCAGGTCTTTTTGGAGGCCCATCTATGACAACTGACTTGTCTTTTGGAGGGAGCATGGCTGAGCGACAGTCAGGTGTTTATGTGCCCAACACATTATTTGACTTCAACTTTGTTGCGAGTGAGCCAGATGAAGTTCAACCTCGTGGAAGGGATCATTCAGTAGAATACGTCAGTCAAACTCCAGCACCAATGAGTACCCGACTTCTGAAGGGGCGAGCAGGCCGTAAATCGAGCAGGCCATTCAGAATGGCTCAGGAAGAACCTGTAATTGTTAGAGAACCTACGCTCACTTATAAAAGGCGCTCACTTCGTCCACCTGACAGCTTGATTCGGTACAGCAGCTCACAAGAAGCACCGTCTATACCAGGTGATGTCTATACCAGGTGAGTCTGCTGTGTTTAAATGTCTGACCTCAACTGTGTTCTTCATCCTTGTTGCTCAGCAAGTGTCCATTGTGATCACGTTGTTGCAGGAGACCAGATGATCTGAAGCTCAGGTGGACAAAGATCTTCCAGATGCAGCGTTCAGTAAGCCATAAGAACGTTCATCACATTCACTGTCAGTTCCTTCACGTACAACATGTAGAACATGAAACATTTCCTTCAGTTCACAGATTGAAAAGAATCTGTCGACAATCAGTAAAAACATCATCTGAGCTTGTATTTATGTGGCTGTTCAGCTCTGCTGGGATGTTCTTGCCACTTCGCTTGTGTAAGATATAAGTGTGTGTTGCAGGAGGGCTACTGGGAGTTGACCACAGAACTCGGTACGTACATGAACGTCAATGTGGACGTCTTTGCCGACGTGTTCCTGAGAAGCAGGGGCATCAATTCTCTGGGTGAGAATCATTCAGAATAAAACTCTCTTTAATAAATCATTTCCTCGGTTTCATAGAGAAGCACGTTGATTTTTAACTTAAAAGAAATAAGGTTTGTGTGTGTGTGTCGTAGGTGTGAGAGCCCATGGAGACATCCTGAGGCTGGTGGCGACTCTCCTGGTTCTGCAGGTGATGAGGGTGGAGCGGCTGGAGGAGGGCAAGCTGCTCCGCACCCTCTTCTGCCTGGAAGACTCCTCTGAGCTCAGGTCTGTCCACAACCCACGAACACCAACATGGAGTGAGACAAAACACTCTTCTTGCGTTTGTTTGTCGTGTCTTAACGAGTGTTTCCCAACCGGTGGGTCGTTCTCAATAAGTCGATGTCATCCCATGATGCACTGCGGCTACCTTCTTTTAGTTACGACCCATTATGTCTTTCCAGGCCCGAGTGGTGGGAGGAGGTGAAGAAGGCCGTGGACTGGGTCCGCTGGGCCGACCGGCAGTACCCGTGCATCTACAGCCGCCTGGAGTTCGGTGTGAGCTGGGAGTCGGCCACCCGTCAGCTGCTGGGCTATGACGGTCTCCCTCCCTTCTCCCCTCTCAGCGATCTGCACCTGCGGATGACCTCCGTCCCTCTGCCTGTCCAGTGAGCAGGCCGATAACACCGCCGGAGAGACGAAGACCAGGCGGTTGTGACAGGAATTTCCACACCTGTTTGCTTTTCAGATAATCTTTTTACATTTACGTACGTGTGCATTGTTTTTCTTTGTGTGAAGCTTTCTGAGCTGTTCATCACCGTGCGTTGAAGAATCCTCTTTTCCTGAATCACGTTGGGAGATTAGAGGGGACCAGGTCTTGTATACAGGTAACCATGTTCCATCCATCCTGCAGACATGTGCAGGACAGAAGCCTTCAGGAGGGGAAAGTATCCCCGTGTCTTTTTAATTCGGGACCCAGCATAACAGAAGTCTGATCTCTTTTACAGACCTTTCATTGCACGGGGGCCATCGGCCTCGAGCAGGAAGAAATCAAACTGGCACAGCAGCCGACATACAATCAAAGTTGTTAGAAATAAAACAAAGGTCACAACATACACTGATTTCTGGGGGTAAAAAGGAATTCTTTAAACTCTACTTTCTTACACTTTGTAGTCATAATTGATTATTAGTGATATTAATGGTTTGAAAGGCTGGAATTTGTTTGATTGAGGTGCCTTGAAAGTGCTTCGAAAGTGCTTAAAATTCCCTCTGAACAGAAGCTGAACGTCCTCTGTGTTTGAGACGTGCGATAGAAACAAATCCTTGAGAGTGTTGTGAGTTTACTGACGGAGATCGTTGACAAGACGACACATCGTGTGGAATCTGCGTCATTTCTCTCCGCCACAAAAGGTTTGTGTGAACATGAAGTCGACGCCTCGCAGATAAGATGAGGTCTTTAATCACGTGGTAACAAATGTAACAAATCATTCTTGAACAATATATTGCACTTTCTATAACTTCTATTTCCTGTTCTACAAAAGCTGCTAAATGTAGAATAAAGTCGTTAATCTGAGTTTAAGTGTCCAGTGTATTTTATTTCTTGAGTTACTGTAACTTGCCGAACGTCTCTGTTTTGATAAGATCAACAAGTCACCGTGACGACAGGTCCTCAAGAATGAAGCACACACCTTCAAGTAATATTTACTGATGGTGGTGTACTCAAAGGCCACAGGCCAGATATGCAGAAGAAGCAGACTGTCACTCCGCACAAGCCTGTCGAAGCCGTGTGGAATATTCTTTTTGTTCTGTTTCAGGAGAAAGAATGATATTCAGGAGTGGCATGTGAGGACCTGCATCTTCATCACAAGGTTCTTCTCCAGACGTCCTGTGAGCTGCCATGGCAACGCTGGGACAGATCGTCTTCTACAGGTGGGCTGATCAGGTTTGACCATGGCAGGCAAACACTGCACTCGTACATGTCGCCGTCCATACGGGTGGAGAGGAGCCACACCTGCACACCAGCTGTCGCTTCCATTCAAGTTTTCATGGAACAAGAAAGCATTTCCCAGTTAAGCAACTTTATCTGTTATTTATTATCAGATCAAGATGCAGGTAGATAAAATATATACAAGCATCTTTCAAAGATACAAAGTGTGTTAAAGATATAAAAGAGTCTCCTGTACTGTGTACTAGTAAAGAGAGAAGGTGCTCTCCGGTACAGGGTTTGTATATCTTAAAGGAATAATAGAAACAAATCCCTGAACAAGACCAGTTCATATTTGCAATCATGTTCTCTGTATAAACTTGTAAATGTAATAACTTCATGCAGAAGTTAAATGGCGGTTTGAGGCCGGTAGAGGTCGAATCCATTCAATCCTACACCCAAACGGCGGCGGCTGTAGACTGTAGAAAAGAAGTCGAAACAGTGTCGTCACCGATTCACACAAAGGTTTGACGGTTTGAGGCCTTTTGTCTTCTTCTTTTTAACCAGCAGTGATCATAGTTGGATGGAAGACTTTTCACCAGAAAGGAGGAAGATGTTTCCTTAGAACAATAACAACAATCTCGTTTAGAACTTCGTTCTGATACTTGCAGATTTTTTTCCTCCAATTGTTGTTTTGGTAAATTACTTAGGGACCTGAATATGTCTTCCAACACTGTGTGTGTGGATTTCTACATCTGGAGGAACTTCCTGTCTAAAATGTATCTTTGAGTTTATTTTATCTGAAGCCTGTTGTGTGTTTGTTCTCTTGCACTTTACTCAAGTTAATTCTATTTGTGTGTCTCTGTTTGTGTGCAGCATGATTATTCTCATCGTCATATTCTCAGCCATCATCATCCTCATCTTAACCGTGACGTTCACAGGTAAGAGATCCGTGTGAGATTCTGTTATTAGTGATGTCCTATATTTTAAAAGGTTTTTGGCCTCCTGCTTCTTCTGTGGCATCAAACGGTCAGGTTGGTTCAGACTGTCGATCACATCTGCAAAGGAAAGTCACGACCAGAGCACTTAAAAATTACAATACAATAACACAATAACAGAAAATCATCTCTACAGACAATATCCCAGAAACGGTCCACATGTATGAACAGCACTGGTGTTCAGAGTATAATTTGTATTGATGCTAACAAGGTCGCCCCGGACTGTACAGCCTGTTAATTGTTCATTAAGATGAACGCTGAGTCTCTGTAGCATGAAGGAGCCGCGGCTGTACCAGAGGGCTGCACCTCGACTCCCGGAGGTGAATTACTGTCTCAATCCAGAGCTCTTCCCCTTGCCCTGCTGCATCTCTTCATGTAAGAGTTCGAGGAGGCAGGACCCCAAATCAGCCAACAACTGGGGTAACGCATTTAGACCGTGAGAGTTTCACCTTCAGGCTCTAGCTAACGACGCAAGCATATCATTCTCTCTTACAATGATTTTTTTATGATATGGTGCCCCCTTTTGGTTTGGAGTGTGACTTCTGAAGCACTGGCTTGTTTCAGATCAGCTTCTACCTTTCAGGTGAAAATGTTTTTGGAAATGTTTGCAGACATTCCTGCATCAAGATTTTCTGAGCTTTAGAGCTTCACTGTTGGTGAGTTGGTGAAATCGTGTGTCTTTGTCCTGCAGACACCTCCTCTGACGTGCAGAGCAGCAACAGATGGCCCATCGCCAACCTTGGTGAGGACCAGCTCCTCAGCTGCTTCCTCCCCACAGACGGCGAAGGTGCCACTCTCAAAGGAGTGTCGGTCACTTGGCAGAAGACGGAGCTGGCAGCACTTGTTTACCAGTACAAGGATGGAGCGGCGGAACTCGCAGACCAAAGCCCCCAGTTCAGGGGGAGAACCCAGCTCTTCACCGATGATTTGACCAAAGGAAACACCTCCCTGCTGCTAAGAGATGTGACCGGGAGTGATGATGGCGAGTACACCTGTACGGTCAGCTCCTCTGATGGTGGCGGGACGGTCAACATTCACCTCAGAACAGCAGGTAGGAAGACTTGTCCTCCCAGTTCTACTGCTGCTACACAGCCCTCAGAGTTATATCATCTCCCCAGTGTCCCTCTCCCACAATTCACTTTAACTGATGCAACTGTCACTCGTCTATTCATGACCCGAGGCTCAAAGATACCCAGCGTGACATGATCAGCTGCTACATTACAGCATTCATGACTTTCACTTTTTCTCAAGCCTATTCAGCACCCACGTTCACATTCTCAAGTGGCACCCTGACAGCTGAGGCGAGCAGGTGGTTCCCGAAACCCAACGTGACCTGGTCGGACCAAGATAGCAACGTTCTGGAGGGAAGCACGAGCTTCAGCCAAAACTCTGCGGGGATATTCAGTATCGTCAGCAGGTTGGAGACGGTGAACGTCAGCGTCGCCTACACCTGCAGGATTGACAATACATTGGTGATGGCTGTTTCCAAGGCAACGATATCAGGTACAACTACCCCTCTTGCAACGTTATTATCAGCTTGGAATTGGAATCTATTGACACAAGGCAAATGTATTTCCTTTGTGCTGTTTTTGTTCAAATATAATTAACTCATGGCATAAAAGCAAAATTTACTTTTTCATACTTTCCAGACTCCGGAGTTTCAAACAACACATACTTTATCTACAGTGCTGCATCAATGCTGCCGTCTGTGTACTGGAGCTTCATGACCAGTGTCCTCTGCATCTATCATCTGAAATAAATCAATAAATCAATCGTGGTGTTTCCACATGTTTATTTGTCATTAAACCTTCCCAAATTCATGAGCTATAGATTTTTTATTTGCTTTGTCGTTCAGAAAATAAGAGGAGCCCCCATCTCCACGGAGAAACTGCAATTTGAATTCATGAACTTGTCTCTTCTACACTCTGTTGCTCTGAACATCGGGTTTAAGCAAAACTTCATTTTCAAAAGTTTTAAACACTCATTGCTACTCTCGTATCCACAGTTAACTTTACAGCAATCTGACGTAGTTAGACATTCCAGCCCTGCTTCAGGTTATCTGACTGTATCGATACCAGGAAACTGAATGAGCATGTAAACACATTAATGCAGTGACTGTTGTCCTTTTTTTCAGTTAACAACTTTTAAATTTTAGATGTATTTATTGTGTTTTTGCTGCGTTCAAGCTGGATTGTAATGTTGCCACTATGCATGTGCATACCCTCTATAATGTTAGCAACAAAAAGATTATTACAGCTAATATAAGGATATGAATGTTTTATTTCAGGTTCAGATTTCGGAAGCAGTGTTATCTTTAACGATTTGTAGAGCAGCTCTAGAATCAGTTTTCTAATGTAATATTCACATCAGTCCCACCGGTCGATAGGGGCACCCAGAGTCTCCCAGCTCGGTAGGAAGGAGCCCTGGGAAGTCCTGGGACCGCCCCTGACAGACCACCAGAGACTTCCCATTGGTCCGGGGGCGGGAGAGGTGTCGTGTGTCCCGGGAACAGTGAGGGAACGCAGCCGACATTCCTCTGGGGGTTTAATGATGAGTGGAAACTAAGGAGCATTCAGTGAAGTTTCATGTGGAAGAGAAGAAGAAACGTGACGACACGGACGGGTTTTTGGGGGGTTTGAGCTGGTGGATTGTTTCTGGCACCAGAAGTTAACAGAAACAATCAAATGTCCGAGCAGAAGGAAAACACGGAGCAGCCGACGACCCGCCCGGGACTCCAGGGAGACGCTACCCCGGTAAACCGGAGGGCGGTGTGTAACGTGTGTAACCGCCTGTACCGGGACCCGCGGATCCTGCCCTGCCTGCACACCTTCTGCTCGGACTGCATCGGTCAGCTGGAGCCCTTCTCGGTGTCCGCTCGTGGTCACCGGGACGGTCCGGAGGAAGACAGGGGCGGTGAGGCCGTGAAACCCGCCGTCAACATCACGGTGCTCTGCCCCGACTGTGACTCCGAGGTGGACCTTCCTCCTCGGGGACCGGCCGGGCTGAGCACCGACCACCTGGCGCTGGACGAAGTGTTCCTGGAGACTTTAGTGACCAACGGACCGCTGGGATGCGACCTGTGCGGCGAGGAGGGCGCCGAGAGCCGGTGCGAGGTCTGCTGCGTCAACCTGTGCGAGTTCTGCTGCCAGGCTCACAGGTGGGTAGCTTCTATTCTACTCTACTCTATTGTCAGGCTCACCGGTGGGTAGCTTCTACTCTACTCTACTCTATTGTCAGGTTCACAGGTTTGATAGCTTCTATTCTACTCTACTCTATTGTCAGGCACACAGGTGGGTAGCTTCTATTCTACTCTACTCTATTGTCAGGCTCACAGGTGGGTAGCTTCTATTCTACTCTACTCTATTGTCAGGCTCACAGGTGGGTAACTTCTATTCTACTCTACTCTATTGTCAGGTTCACAGGTTTGTTAGCTTCTATTCGATTCTACTCTATAGTCAGGCTCACAGGTGGGTCGCTTCTATTCTACTTTACTCTATTGTCAGGCACACCAGTGGGTAGCTTCCATTCTACTATATTAAATCATATTGTCAATTACATAGATACTGTCTATTCTACTCTATTCTATTCTATTGTTGGGCGCTCAGGTACTGTTTATATTCTATTTTACTATATTCTACTGTCAGACACACAGGTACGGAGTTTCTATTCCACTATGTTCTATGTTCAGGCACACAGGTACTGTTTGTTTTAATCTATTCTGTTATATTGTCACAGGTGTGTAGTTTCTATCTATTCTATTCTATATCTGAGGCTGGAGAAGATGTGTTTGTTGTGTGTCTGCAGGCGTCAGAGGCGGACGGCAGCTCACTCTGTCCAGCGTCTGGAGGATCTGAAGTCTCGAGGTCGCCTCCTCCGTCCGGTCCTGTGCTCCCTCCATCCTGGCCAGGATCTCCGCCTCTTCTGCCAGCCCTGTGACCTGCCAGTCTGCCTGGAGTGTGCTGCCACGCTGCACTGCGACCACCGCTGCTGCCCCACACATGATGTCATCGATAGTCACGGAGACCGCATCCGAGAGCTGGTGACACGGCGCCTTCGACCTCGCATGGAGCGGCTGGAGGCGACACTGCAGAAGGTGGATGAGAGTTTCTATTATTCTAATGCCTGCTTGGTCACAAGGCGTTTTCTCTTTTATTAACCTCACCATTAGTCGTCCCGACACTTTGCAATATAACTTTTCTTCCGATCTACGGCAGGTGGAAGTTTCCCAGGAGGCTTTGCAAGCTCGAGTAGAATCGACCGCGAATGAGGTGAGAGCTTTTGCACGCGGCTACGCCAGCGCTGTGGAGGCTCACTGCCTGTCTCTGCTGCGCCGGCTGGAGGAGCTCCGCGTGCAACGCAGGTATGAGGCAGGAAACATGAAACCAACAGGAAAATACAATATATTCTTTAAGAAGACAGCCCTGATTCAGTCCCTGCAATTAAAAGAAACCAGAGAACTTTAAAGAATCACAACTGCATCCTACACTGTTAGTGCTGTCTTTGAGGCTGTCTCCGTCCCACAGGAACGGGCTTCACCTGCAGAGGGCGCAGGTGCAGCAGGCTTTGTCGGACATCCGTGGCGGCGTGGAGTTCGCGGAACGACTGCTGAGCTGTGGCTCCGACGCTGAGATCCTCAGTGCCAAAGGAGTGACCCTGAGAAGACTGACCAGCCTGGCAGAGAGCAGCGGTGACTCCAACCTGGCAGCGGTCGTCCCCGAAGACGGCAGCAGCATCAGCTTTATGCCCCGGGAGCCGGCAGGGGAGGTGGAGGGCTACCCGGTGGTCGGGGTGATCCACTCTAAGACGGTGGACCTCAGCAGGTGCATCATCGAAGGGGAAGGTACGAGCCCGTAAACATCCTGTGATAAACTGCATGTATCCTAGATCACTGGTGATGGAGCTTTATATGTCTGCTGCCTCCTTAAACTGCTGCCCTGCTCTTTTCTTTGTCATTATATGAAGGTTTTATATTTACAACCCTGAACAACTAAAGTGCTGCTGTGCCTGTCAGGGGGGAGAAGTTGTAAGAAAGTAGGTGTGGTCAGTTCTCCTGGAGAAGTTGAGGGTTATTATTTTCTCTGGGGCTTTGATCTTAGAGACAGAAATTGCTTCCGGGGTTTGCAGGAATGTTCACACACACACACACACAGACACAGCTGAGAACTGTAGCAGCTTGTCTCTTAGCTCAGAGGAGTGTTTACCTTTGTGGTAAATGAACAACCTCAGGGAATAACAACGTGTATGCAGAGTGTTTGAGGTCTCAGGGAGCATCAGGTGCCTGCTTGTGTCTGTACAAGACACTGGGTGTGAATGATGTTTGTCTGGAATCACAAGGAGCCCTGAGATGACTTGTGTCTTTTATCCAGGTTGCATGTGCAAAGAATGGGTTGAATGGGTTGAATGGGTTGAATGGGGGATGTCTCTGTCCGGCCTCTCACCTCTGACCCCTTCCTCCGGTCGCAGGTCTTCAACGGGGCACTGAGGGCCAGCAGGGTCGCTTCACCCTGGTGTGCCGAGACTCGACTGGAGACCAGATGTCCCGGGGTGGGGAGCACGTCCTGGTCAGCATCATTCACAGGGAGAAGAAGAACTGGTGAGCGTATGACAGGGCATGTCCAGCCCGACTGATCAGGACCTGTGTGTTCTCAAGGAAAGAGTTCACGTGAGAGGAGAGTGTCAGAGGCTTTGTGTGGGAATTCAGCTGATCTGAGAAGACTTGTCATTTGTCCACTCTGACAAGTGTTCTTACAGTAATGAGAAAGTAATGTGACACATTTAATGTTATTCTTCCTTTAGCGTCGTGGAAGCGACAGTGGTTGACAATGACGATGGTTCCTACGGTGTTTCATACGCAGCTGGAGAGCCGGGAGTTTACTCAGTGTGGGTTTGCGTCAAAGCCCAACATGTGAAGGTAAAAAGTCGACTCACGGGGTTTGTCAACATGAATATATGAGTTTTATGTCTGACGAACATATTTGACGAGGCACTTTTCTGGTGTTGTGTCATGTTGTGCCGCCACATCTGCCGACTGTTGGTGTCCTCTCTCGCGTCCTGCAGGGTTCTCCCTTCATCCTACATGTGAAGAAGAAGTTCAGGCGCCACGCCGGGACGTTTCATTGCTGCTCCTTCTGCTCCAGCGGGGGAGCCAAAGAGGCTCGCTGTGGCTGTGCAGGAACGATGCCAGGTACACAGAGGGAACACCTACAACGGGCAGTTGTACTTGTTATATGGAGGTTTTGTTTTCTTCTTTACAATGATGGAATATTTTGTTACCTTTAGATTAAAAAAAATGTTTAACAATGTAACCAAGAGACGTAGGATTTTCTTACTGTCCTGATTCCAAGTATTGTTTCTCTCTCTGCAACCAGCTTGTCATTGAACATCGTCTGCGAGTTGTATTTATTGGTTAACGTATGAAATCACTCAGTTATGAAGAATTTAGGGCAGTGAGATTTAAAACGTGACGAGTAGTTCCAGGTAATGTTTTTACTTTTGTGATCATTTCAGGTCCTAAACAAGTGAACAGGAAGTAAAAGGAGTGTAATCATGTCAATTAAGACTCTCACTTCCTCCTCTTGCTCCTGATCTCATGTGCTGTCTGTCCGTCTGCAGGAGGATTCAAAGGTTGTGGTCACAGCCACAAGGGTCACCCCGGGAAGCCCCACTGGTCCTGCTGTGGCAGCACGGTGGAGCAGTCCGAGTGTTTGCCTGAGAGCGTGTTGGCTGCAGTGTTCCCCCGCAGCCACCTGAGAACCGTGGAGCTCTGAAGGGACGCGTGGACACGGGGATGATGCAAGATAGGCAGCGGCCGAGATGTTGATGGTAATTGAGACGCAGTACAAACCATCACAGACAAGCAAATAAGACATGAAACTCTCAGGACAAATTTAAAGTGCCTTCTTCCTCCAAGTACTTCTAAGACTTGTTCCAAGCCTTTGAATTCAGGACTCTCACTTCTAATGGAGTACTTTTTGCTAAAGGATTCTGGTACTTCTTCCACTGTCTATGTCACAGTACTGACTTACAACTGAGCCACTCGATGCCTTTCTTCATCCTCTGAAGATGCCTGATCATGAGTGTGTGAGTGTTTTTAATGTTAAATGGATGATCAGTAAATTAGACCTATGCAAATGTCCAACAGGACAGGGTCTCTTTGACCTCTCTGACAGTCGAATGCACACAGCCTGTACAATCATTGTTATATTTCACGAGGCCATATGGTGCTTTATCATCCTCTTTCAGTGCTGCTGCTGCTGCTTGTCCTCCAGCCTTTTCTTCCGCAACATATCTTCATCACTGTGTTACGCCGCATGCGTCCAGCTGGCTCACTGTCCAATTCTGTTAATGTGAAAACACAAAAGTCTGCAGAACTGCAGCAGGCTGAGATGGGAGCTGCAGGTCAGACCTGTGCGAACCGACCAATCAGAGCAGACTGGGCTTTTCAGGAGGCGGGGCTTAGCTAAAGCTAAAATAAAGGTATGAACCTGAAAATGAGCATCATATGGCCTCTGTACGTACTAACCACTTTTCTCTTTTTACTGAAACATTACAACTGATCAACGAAATAAACACTTTTATTTTGAAGTTTTTATTGCTGCCTGAGTCACGATGGAGCCCAGCGTTTACAGACTACAAAGGAAATGTGACCCGGATTCATTATATTAATTGGCAGAAACGTTTAGACAGAGAAATTAATTATTGCAAAATTAATTACACGACAGAAACTTTTAATTCATCAAGCTTGACAGCTCCTCTCCTCACCACCAGGCGGCATGAGAGTGCTTGTCTTCTTCTGCCAGCTCTTCCAGATATAATGATGACGTCCTTGCGCCTGTGACATCAAGTTCTCCCTGCTTGTTCCTCACAAATCATTCATAATAAACCGTCTCCTAGCGGAGTCGTCCCGAGCTGAGAGACTCCTGATTAATACTGCATCATCATGAAAAGAGACTAAAGTGGTTTTAAGATTGACTCTTTTAGTTTGAATGTTTGATGAATGTCCCGTCAGTTACATCAGCAACGTCAGCGGCGATGTCGTTTAATCAGACACGGTAATTGTCCAGGTACATCAAACAGGATGTGAGTGATTACTTGACGACCATAGGAGCACTGGGATGAGAAGGGCAAAGACACACACACACTGACACACACACACACACACACACACACACACACACACACACACAC
>CAAKHC010008799.1:46205-78771 GCA_901007825.1 Macroramphosus scolopax | reverse complement strand
AACAGGTGAATCTATTTGGTTTAATTCTGAGGGTCAATGTCTGCATGATCCCGCAATGTAATGTTTCAACTGCAGGAAGTCAGCCATCATTGACTCATTGCATCCTAATCATATTTCTGCTCCCTTCTAAATGCACGCGTGAGCCGAGAGAGAAACAACCTTCCCAAACCAACTTTCAATTTCTCATCCATTTCTGCATCGGCGGAGCATTTAAGTGACGGATGAGATGGATCGAGCAAAGCTGCTAAATGCATTATGAAACCGCACCGGACGCCTGTCAGGTCGCTGAGGAGCAGATGGGTCAGGGGGGTCTAATCAGGCCAAAACTGAGTTAAGCCATGCAGCAAGTTGTGGCGGCAATAAAGACGAGAAGAGGATGGCGGACTTGTTGTTATTGGGTTACATCTGCTACAGTTAGGCAGCAAACGAGAACATGAGAAGACAATCGAGAGGTTTGTGTTTGAGTTCCAGGCTGTGCAGATATATTCTTGATAGGAGAGAGGGAGAGAGAAAGGGAGAAGGGAAAGAAATGCATGTATTATAGGAGATTAGGAGGCTTCGGATGGGGGTAGATGGAGATCTGCTTCTTGGTGGGATGTAAATGGGGGAGGGGGCTCCAGCTGGTCAGAGAATCCCCTCCTGCAGGGGTCTATTGTTGCCTCATAACACATCTAGTATTCCGTTAGAGTCACACCCGTGGTTGATCACCACATGTTGCTAATATGTCTCATCACCCCCCCCCCCCCTCTTGTCTCCACAAGGGTTTCAATGAAAATGTGTCTTTCAGATCGAAACATGCACGGATGTGTTTCCCTCTCTGCATCGTGCCAGATGAAACAAATCCCTTTCCCAATCTTACTTGTCTGTTATTAAAAGCTTTTAAAAAGAGCCGTGTGTTGGCCGACTACCAAATCCAGTGCCTTGTTGCCAGGGTAACGCAAACCCCTGCTCTCTTTTCTTCCATCCCTAGAGGCTCATATTTCAAAACTGTCAGCAGTCCTGTGCGCTCACACTGCTGCCTTTCAGCTAAAAGCTTTTTGTGCTGCCAGTGGAGCAGAATGGAGGGGAAGGCAGAGCAGATGGGAGTGGTTAAAGGAGAGGGAGGGAAAACGAGGGGCCTCCCTCACGTTGCCAAGGCAACTTGATGTCACGGTGACATCATCCACCACTAAAAGCTTTTAACCGGATTCCTCTCCTGCCTTAGGCCCCATTTTGAGTCCTCTTTCAGCTAGTCTAGGGGGAAGCACACAGGCAGGACGACGCGTGAGCCTTCTTGCATGTGTCCCTCCCTCACTGCACAGCTCTTAGCACAGTAAAAGACTTTCAAATTCAACCTCCTAACAGCTGCCTGCTGCAAAACACAGCCAGCGCAGGCAGAAGAGAGCCATTTCAAAAATGGCGACCGAGGAGGGTTTCAGCTATCTGATGCCGGGTCACAGTGAGAAGCACAGGCGGGCCCCGAACTGGACCGACGGCGAAATGAAAGCCCTCCTGTACGTGTGGGAGGAACACCACAACGAGCTGAAGACGAGCAAGAGGAACGCCAAGGTTTACGAGAAGATGTCACAGAGGTTTTTCCAACTGACGGGGGAACAGCGTTTCAAAGAGGAAATCAAAATGAAAATCACCAACATGTCTTTCCAGTACAGGCAAGTGCAACAGTTCCAAATGTCCAGCCAGGGTGACTGTATATCCAGCTGTTGCATGACCATCTGTTTTTGTTCATACAGGCGACTGAAATCCACGGCCGGGGAAAATATCGAGACACCTGACTGGCCTTATTTCAAGCCCATTGAGAAGATCCTCTCCAAGCCACTGGAGAATGGGCGGGTGAAGTCGTTGGAGTTTCAGGCCTCCTCCGCAGGTCCTTCTACTTCCTCCCAGGCTACAGACAACCTGGGGCCCCAGTCGGAGGAGGGGATGATGGGATTCCTGCCTGAGTACACAGGCTCCTCAGACGAGATGGAGATCAAGCAAGAGCTGGACTCTTTGAGCTCTGACAGTGAGCACACGCAAGGCTCCAGGTAACAGGAGTTAGAAGGGACACATGGTGGGAGGGGGGGGGGGGGGGGGGGGGGGGGGGGGGGGGGGGGGGGGGGGGGGTGTTGGCTGAGTGTTAACGACGTTGACCTTTGTGTTCAGGAAAGCAAAACTGTTTATAGTCAAGCAAGACGATGCCGTTTTCCGTTCTGCTTATCTGTCTGATTCATTAATTGATTCACTTATTGATTAATGCTGAATCTCCTGTGTGGAAAGTAAACAGTCACATAAAGAAAATCTGCCCAGCCTGCATGCATGGCTGACATCTTATCGCCTCTGTAAGGGAACACGCTGCTCATTTGGGAAGCAGAAGTGAATGTGCATGGTGTCAAGAGTGTTAAAGCCCATGTTGTGTAGTATCATGTTCGGCATATGTTGTGTGTTGACATTATCATACTACAGGCTTCATTACAACTATCGATGCTGTCGGGGGTTTTGACAAATGAAGCCGCGGTTCGGTCCATTGCTTCCTCGCGCCACAGTGCCTTCTAGTTAAATGTTCCCTGCAGCGTGAATGCATGAGTGAGCTGCCGTCGTTTCCAGCTACTCTCAGGAATACACGCTGGCATCAAAAGCAATAAGCACGGAGGTATATAAATATTATGGATCAGATGATTTGGAACCGGTTCTCAACTGGGGAACCTTCAAGCTCAAGAGTAAACATATTGTTAGATATGTCTTCTTGAGCTGCTGCTTAGAGGAGTTATGCGATATGTTGTGATTTCCAAATCTACTATGATCAGTTATCAGACTTCATCTAAAAGGTGCCATCTCTGCTCTCCAGCTCCCATCCTATCTCAGCCAGGAGGAGGCACGGCACCAAGCGCCTGTCCATGAAGAGGAAGAAACTGCGGCTGATGCAGGCCATGCTCCAGCAGCAGAGGAGATCGAGCCGAGCCATAGAGGAGACGTGCAGGGAGGTCAGCCGGGCCCTGCACCAACAGAACCTCCTCCAGGTCCAGTGTCTGCAGCTGCAGGACCGCATGATGAATCTCCTGGAGAAGATGGTCCTGCCTTCCTCGGCCTCTTCCTCATCATCGTGGGCTCAGAGTGGCGCTAAAGAACAAGGAAAGCCATGAAGTGTGTGGGTTATGGTCATGTTGGAGAAATCATCCCTCATCCTCTTTGAAGCATAAATAACGTATATTTATTTGAGATTTCAGTTGATAGATTTGTCTAAATATAGCACATATCGGCAACGAGAGGGGATACGGAGATGAACGAATATACTGTGGTGACTTCTGATGGTGTCGTTAGAAAAGATGACAACGTTAATATCCATAAAGAGACTTGCTGGCAATCTGGCATCTAAAGCTAGTCTGAGTCCTTTATACGATTTCAGAAAAGGACGGATAAACAATACAAACAGCATCAGATCTCTTTACATAGCAAATTGTATAGCTCGTAAATAGGTCTGCTTTTGTGCTTAAGGGCTGTGCAGTCAACATGAATGAAAGCATGATGGGTTAAATCTTCCGTTTATGAGATAGAACGTCTGTTATAGTTCATCTTGATGTGCTCAAGGATGTAGCGCCCTGGTTTTTCAAAGGCGTGGAAGGGTCCCAAGGGGGCAGCAGGCGGAGGCTCAGCAACAAATCGGATTGAAAGATGATGGAAAATGTTCAAAAAATATTGTTAAAAATGAAATAGAATTCTTTTATTTTTTTACGTTTGCCATGATATTGCCAAAAGGTTTTCAAAGACATCTTGCAAAAAGGGGGCGCCAAGCCAGATGCTAATGCTAATACGGGGGCCTAAAAAACAACAGAGGATGTGAATGTCAGATAGCCACACTGAGTGTTGAGTGTTAACACGCTTACATTTTCTGCATTCTGTTGGTAGAACTGTTCAAGGTGACGCTAAGTCAGATTAAATAACTACACATCTGAAATAAACATCATATTATGCTACTCATACCCAGTGATTTTAGATTGTGAATCACTGCACCCACACACACATTAGGATGCTGCTTGCAAACGATTTGCACGTAAGTAAGCTCAGACAAATAACGTGTATACAGTGCATAGTCTTGGTGGCATGTTTTAGGATGCAGGACAGAAACAGAAAAGTACATTTTTATGAGATGTGGGAAAACCTGTTTGTGCATTGGAATTAAACTACATGTTTTGCCATCATTTTCTCGTGTGTCATTGAAATGTTTCTTCACTATCAGGCAGTATATTTATTCAAAATGAAAGTACCGTATATAGGACGGAAGGGTAGAGACAAACAGTAGGCCTTTCAGTCTATTTTAAGAGGAAATTAGGGATCAAGCTAGTTCAAGTACCTCTATGTAAATGCAATACTGTTTATCTGGGGTGTAGGAATGATGCAATATATATAGCCAGTCACGCCCATAATAGCATCAGACTGCTAATAATGGTCACTCGGCTTTGTTTCATGTAGTGACTCGCGGCTGCACGTGTGTAGTGAACCCATGTGACCGTGTGTGTGCGCCGCAGCAGTTGAAGCACTTTGCCCAGAGAGGTTGTTTGTTTACAAGACCGACGGCAGGAAAGGCGCTGCACACGAGTGTGAAGGGGACAGCAAGGCACAGTTATAAAGGCAAGACTCCAATTCAACATATTCAAGTTTTCAAGTAGTGGTTTTGAAACTCGAACTGTTCATTTAAACTACAGGCTTTTTAAATTTTGGTTCACCAGCGCAAAACAAAGACTGTCAACTTTCATAAATATCAGCCAATAGAGTCACTCCGATGGTTTGAATATTGAACGTGACAGCCGCGGCCATTGGCCAGGACGGGACGTCACGTGGTCCGGAGACGTTAGCTGTCATGGTTACGATGAAAGACGCTTTGTTTTAACCACGGTGTTTGTGAATGGAGGGAGGTGGCGGTACAGTCTCGGGTTGCCATATGGAGTACTGAATCACGGCAGGGAAATATTGCTTTGCATATTTATAAACTGGACCTTGAATGTGGAAATGTAAACTGCTGTACCGTAAGCAGCGTGAATGTAAAGCTGGACGCTTCCAACACCGGAAAAGGTAATTTCTCGAGCAGTAAAGTAGTTAGCTTACGTAAAGTTTGTGGTGTCGGACAAGCTAATGTCTGTGCGTAAAAAGTGTAACTCCTTGGAATGTATAGTGTATTTAAAGGAGTTAGCAAGGCTGTTTTAATGTGTTTAATTTGTGTGTTTTAGTAGTGTAATATTTAACAACAGTGTCTCATCGAAACCTAAAAGCCTGGTTGTCATTAAAGTGTTATGGTTGAGTAGGGGGCCAGCTGGCAGTCTGTCTTGGGGATTGGGAGGAGGGCTTGGGGCATAAAAGCCTTCTGTGTCTTATCTTTGACAGATAATTGCTAAAGTTAGATTGATATCAGAGTTTTACATACTCATTGAATACTTTTTTTTATAAGAATAACATAAAGCAGAGTAACACTCTACTTGTGAATTATCTCATTATTTTGTCATTTATATTCTTGGATAATAACGTTAGCTATTCAAAAAAAATACAAGTTTAACATGAACGTGTAATTTAATTTGTTTAAAGTTCGGATTTTTTTAAAGCATTTACTTACTAAAGTAATGTAAATGAGCTGGATTATTAGTATTTACAGAATAAGTATATCGCTTAAGAAATATGTATGAAATTCTTGACCGATACCAATGTTTAGAATAACAATATGGCCGATAACTGTTAACATTAACAATGTTTTTTAATATTTCTTTATTGGTTGATTTATATTTTCCCCCATTTGTGCCAGCAATACAAAGATGTCTTCATTATAAAAGAATTTAATCCATTGTTTTAACCCTTATTAGCCCCCAATCAAGACAAATGATCCAACATGATTATGCTAATAAATTGAAATTCAATTGTACAAATTCATAACCTTCTTTCACATGACTCTGAAACTGTTTTCTAACAGTTTTTTTCCCCAATTTGTATCCCTGTAGGATGACAACAACACAATAGTGTTGGCAACTTGCAAGTGTTTCGCAACAAAGATGAGGATACAGGGACAGCCTGAGGGCGCCAGGAGGCGTCTCGATTTAAGTGAAGTCGGAGAGCTCAGGGGGGTTGAGATCATCCGTGGTAGGACAGGTTATGGCTTTACTATCGCAGGACAGCGGCCATGTCTGTTGAGTGGAATCATGGAGGGAAGTCCTGCTGACCTGGTGGGACTCAAACAAGGTGATCGCATCATGGCGATCAACGAGTCAGACGTGTCAACTGCTTTGCATGAGACGGTGGTGAAGATGGTTGGCAGCTGCATCGGGCCTTTACGGTTGGTGGTGCAGGCTGAAGGCCGAATCATAGGAAACCCCATTCTGAACGATGAAAAATTTGGAATAAGCCCAACAAAGGGTTTGTTCCAGAAGACAGGTGTTCTCCGCACTATCTCAGATGATTCGAGCAATTCTTCATTTCACCTAAGTCATGCACTCCCCCACAAACAGAGGCCACTGTCAGAACCGGATATGTCGCAGTGGTCAAAACAGTGGAGCTCTGTAGCTCAACAGCCAAAGAGGGGCCCCGATTATTTTAGAGACGCAGAAGAAAGTAATCCTGACTGGGGTATTTTAAACATGACCTTAGTAGTGGGCTATCTGAGCTCCACAGAGCTCATATTAAACACTACAGAATCAGAGGAGGAATGTTTGAAAGCCATTCTTGAGCGAATACGTCAGTTGGGCACAGAGCAGGATACCCACACTGTGGTGATGATGAAGGTCACGTTCGATTGCGTCCGACTTTGTGATGACATGGGAGCGGTTCTGGCAGCCTTCCCTACTGAGAACCTGGTTTTAGGGGCAGTGTGTGCTGAGGACCCACGTTTTTTTTGCCTGGTCACTACCGCACATATACTCAATGGCCGTGTCCCAGAAGATGGTCCCTTGAGGGCCTCCTGCCATGTGTTCTTCATTGACCCAGAACTGGGAAGCCATGAGGACCACGTAGGGATTGCTGGGCGCTTTGGCTTCAACTGCACTCCAGATCCAGAAGTCTTGGGCTGCCTGGAATTCCCTCAGACTCCCCTGGATGTCCTTCACTTTGTCACAGTCCTGTACAGTGACATGGGAGATGCTGTGGAGAGGCTTAGAGTCAAACTGGACATGGAGGCTCAGCAGCAAGCCAAGGAGAACGGCAGCACTGGCAAACATGGCAGCGCCAGTAGTAATGGAGACAGTGGAATTGGCAATGCCTCCCCCCCTGAAGAGAGAGCAGACAGGGATTTCCCTCCTGCAATCCGAAACCACCCCGGGGTCCCCCTCCCCAGCTGCCCCTGGGATTATCCCCTAGTTCAAGACCTTACCCCAGTAAACCTCTTTAAGAATGGTCAAAAACCTAATCCAGAGTACAGTGCCAGCACACATTCCCTTTCAGAGTCACTACCTGGTCCCGACTCTCTAACTAGCTTTTATGGAGGTCCCCCGCCTAGGCTGGAGTTCCAGTTTAAGCCCCCACCACCTCCTCAGCCTTTGGGTAAAAAAACAAACATCTCTGTGGACCCTCTCAGAAATAGCCAAAGGTGGTTCACAAAGCCAAAGTGGGCTAAAGCTCTCAGTGGGGATCCAGAGCCTCAGGTGCCATCTTACAACCACTGGTTTTCTAGTGTGAGCCTTAGCGCCAGCACAAAGAACCTACCTCCCCCCATGAGCCAGATCCCCCCGGACAGGTATCGGTCAGCAGAGGTCATGATGCTGCCTCCTAGAGAGGAGTGGACCAAAAGATTTCTTGAACAGAGACAGCGGAAGGACGGTAGTACCAAAAATGTAAGTAAGACATTTCTTATTTCTTTATTTTCAGCAGTTGTAAACAGCCTATCAATCAAAGTTGGAGAAGTTTTTGTATTCTAGTATTGAGACACTATCATATTTTCAGATTGTACATGTTCCCAACCTTTTTCTCTTGTGCCTCCTTCAATGAAACAATCATATGTATTCATGCAGATAGAAATTGATATCTGTGTTAATGAGAAATCCTTCCTATACTTATATCCTGACTTACAAACTGAAAGCATCTGTTTCTGCACTTCACTCAGGTTTAACACGGCGATACAGGAAGTATTAAACGGTCACATGGGGTTTCGTTTCCAGACTCTGAGGGGGTTTTAAGTCCGTCTGTTTTTTGGTGGCACCTAATATGAAATACAATAGCACTATTTCAGCAGTCAATTGGTGGTGAGTGTGAACTGGAGAGAAAACACCTGTTGCAAGTCAATGATGTCATTGTAGGAGGAAGCAGTTTTGAAAGTGTTGCTGTCCTCATTGTCCACAAGGTGTCTCTGTGTATCCATGTAACAGCTGAAATACTTGTAACAAGACAGGCAGGCGTTGAGTATCTCAGAATTGGTTTATTTCTCCCTACATAGATGGATAGCTGTCAAAGAATTTGCAGAATGCAGTCAATCTTCAGTTCTTCTATTTATTAGCAAAGTATCCTGTGTGTATGAATCTGCTGTGGATCGTGTCTTTATCGGCCGGATTGCATTTGATCACAAAGAAATAAAACCTGCACTGGTAGCCTGGCAAATGACAGGGTAGAGCTCATGTCATGTAGCGGTAAAAACCTGTAATGTATTAACTCCTCTAAAGATAAGAAAGGGCAGGAAAACCTGACAGCTCTATCTGATCTCTTATGGTAATTTTGGACAGTCAGACACTGACTCACTCTTGGAGTTACTGACACGGCGGTAGTTCAGGTTCATATGACGAATCGTAGATGACTGTGTGTCATGACCACCCTTATCTGGTATTAAAACACCTTCAGCAGGGATTTCAAATGACACACAACTTCACACTTTGGGTAATACTCATCCTCGAGTCTCCAGGCTTCTGTAAAAGATTTCAAACTCAACTCTTACTGAGTTCAAACTCATCACGTCTAACTCATGTGGTTGTTTGTATTTAAGTATAGTATTTTAAAATGATTTATGATGACAGTAAAAATTGGTAGAGTTACAGCCAGTGTTTTACAACTGGCAGGCCAAAGAGAGTAAACTCTGGTAACAAGCTGTTGATGTAGGGTGTTATTTATTGTGTGTTTACTCATCCATCCTTTTTGTCTTACAGGGCTCCAGGTTTTGGGGCAGGAGTGGTGTTCGAGCCTCCAAACGCCGATCTGCCAAACGTCTTAGCCTGGCACGATCACTGGACGACCTGGAGGTGAGCAAGCTCTTATCGCTGTTTTCTCTACTGGTTGGATGTCTGGTTTCTATCTTTTTTTATCCATGTTGTCATAGTTTTCCTTCGACAACGTTAGCGGTGTTTTAAAGGGAGGAGCACCACTTTTTTCCCACAATTTGTAACATTTAAGTTATTACTAAATTTAATATTTAGAAAGTTGACTGCTCCACATCTGCTCGGCCTGTACAGTAAAGTTGATCACTCAGACTATTGTGGTCCCCTTTTGCATTCTGCTCCACTTTCAGCTCTTTTTGAACCTTTCATTTCCGTTGCCTTGAACTCTGCATTTGCTGCTATACTTGTGGCCAGGGGTCCCTCACAAAGTGGTCTTTGTGTGGGCCAGAAGCATGGTCCTGTTTGTTTGGCCCCGCTAATGAGCACTGTGGCACGACTGAATATCATGCTCACATTCTCTCGTATTAATGCTGCTGAGGCACTCTCTTTCTCCACCGCTTTATGCATGCATGCATGCACTGCTCATGCCCACTGATTCAAATTCCCCAAAACACACGCACACTGTTCATGCCCCTCATAACTACTATGACACAAGCACAAAGCGAAAAAAGGGGCACATGGTATTTCATAGTCACAGACGCAGTTGCAGAGCACACATTGTATTCAAAGAGGTCTCAAATCACATAAATAAATTGTCCCAACTGACACAAAATAGGACAGTTAAAGGTTAATGTACCCCAGAAGCACGGCCAAAGGACTGAAGACAGTTATGAAATGTTCCAACAGCTGCAGAGTTTCTGCTTGCACAACTTCAGTTCAATACATTCTTCATCACAGTCTGTCCTTCCTCCCCTTCATCCCTACTGTTCAATCAAAATATATTATTGAAATCAAGATATCTAAATCGCAGGAACGATTGGAGGTAAAACGTGTCACAACGCCTCATTATAAATGAAGCAGGGATGGCCGATATATAACGCTCGCTGTTGTTTTTCTGCAGCTGATGAAATATGATGTAATAATAAGAATAAATTAGACATACAGTTGCTGAAAAGAAGCAGCTGTTCTTCAGGTATTTTTTGTATTTTCAGAAATTATTAATCATAAAAATTGGTAATTGTTTTATCAAATGTTGCCCACTGCCCCCCCATCCTGAAGAGTTTTCATTGTTTCCAGTAAGATAATCCCCAAGAAACCACCAAACTGTTTTGACGGCACATTAGGCTTTTTAGGTTCTTAGACTGCAGCAAACTGAGAACGATAATTTACCCGTGAAATCTTACATTATGGCAGGCGACACATTCAAGGTAGTGATACCGTTGGGGAAGTTTCATGGCCATTAAAGGCAATTAGATCGTTAGCCTGCCTACCGGCTCACATTTCAAGGCCGAAGCTTAACTCCGGGTTCATGGTTAGAGATTAATTGGTGGCATTCTCCAAGCCTCACAAACCTCACCACATTTAATGGTTTTACCAATTATGTCCTTATACATATGCAAGGCTTGCAGGCGTGACTTAACAAAGTATTTGGGGAATCGCTTGTGTTTTTATTTGAGGCACTGATGCTTGAATCCATGAAGACCTTGTACAAGGAGACACCAGCTGGGCCCGAGTGCCTGAGAATATATTTTCTCTTTTATCCTAATCTTTTCCCTGTCAAGCCTTTGAATCACACTAAACTTTTCTAACCTCACCGAGCCTCTTGCTCAGCTGTTGTAGCGCAGGTACAGGGGTGTAAGTGCTTGGCCTCGGCAGCTCTTTCTCATGTGGAGGATGTTTTCTGTTCTCATGGTACATTTTGAAAACACTTGCGATTAGCTCCCAGTCATTGCATCTGGACTCACAAGCACACCGTGAGATTATTTTGGAGTCGGTGCTTTCGATAGACCCCTGCGGGTAACCCCTGTACATGGCCTCGCCGCAAGATGTGGATGAACCGAGAAGAATTTGGACACATGTAGTCGTGTTGCTTTTCCACGGTCGGGCGTATGCGTCACACCAACTAGCACAGGAATGAGCGAGTGCTTGTTATTTTTCTTCACATTACTAAGGCTCCCGATATGTAGCTTTTGCAACCCACACACCAAGTCAGAAAGGCATAAATATAATCCAGAGCTTTTGGATGTGCTTTGATGTGTGCCTTTCTAGCACACAGGGGGAACCGCAATATTATTCGGTGTTTGTGCAGATTCGTTTTCTCTGTGTCTTGAGTGAAGAAGAGTGTTTTGATGCATGCTGAGCCTCTGTTGTCAGATGTGTTATGTTCAGGCATGTCAAAGGATGTGCTGCTTTGTACATCTCTGTATTATTTTCAGGCAGGGGTTGTCACAGCCCAATTACAAATGCCCCCGGATACCACACCACCACCACTGTGAGCTTATTTCTTCCTCATCACAGACTCCTAGTTTGTAGCTCCCAACAGATGCCTCGCACCCGTAACGCTCCTCAGATGATGGTGTGTTCAACTTTACAGAGATGAGACCGGTCGCAGGCTGTTGCGGCTTTCTTCACACTGACTCTGTAATCTGAGTTGTTGCCTATGGGCGTACCAGAAACCAAGAGAAGGCATGAAGACACACAGCCGGGGAGGGAGGTAAACAGAGAGGGAAAGAGGAGGTATTCACAGTAAAGAGAGAGAGAGAGAAGGAGGGAGGGGGACAGAGAGAGAGAGAGAGAGAGAGCGAGAGAGGGACAGGAACCGGCAGCAGAGGAAGAGAGGGAGCTTTTGAACTCCAAGTGGCTGTCAGGGTTTTCGGCTCTCCTGCACGCTCTCTCCTCCCCCTGTTGAGCTCTGTGTCTCTGCACTGCAAACACCGATTTGCACACTCACCGTGGATCTCCCGCGGATGGACTCGTTTACACACACCAGGCGTGTGGAGCAGCGCTGAAGAAGAGCCAAGCACACACACACAGCGCCATACATGGAGCAAATTGTTACTCTCAACTCTGTAAGTCTTGTCAAGGAATCCTGGAGTCTTCCTCGTTTTATCTGTCTCTCACTTCTTCTCTGTTTGGTGATGCCTTCTCCATCTTTTATAGCAGTGGTATCCTCAATGCCACTTTTCCTTCTTTGGGCTGTTTGACGCTTCTGTTGTTGCCTTTGAGTGGCGTACAGTGGTTAGCTTGTGTGGTCTGACAGTGGAATGTTTTGACCAGTGCCAGCTGAACTCTCATGTGCTGTATGACACACACTGCACTGCTGTATGCAACCGAATGCCTGTCTCGTATCTACTCTAGGATGCGCGCTGACTTTAAATGACATGTTAGAGCGAGAGGGATTTGTGAAGTGACCTGATTTTTATTGTAAAAAAATGCACATCAAAGCTTGCACATGGGCCTTTTGAATGTGGTGCCCTCTGTTGCACTCGCCCTGAGAAGGGACCCTGATCGCGGGTGTCCGAGATCAATAATTGTTGTTTCAGATGGAACGAAATCCTCCGTGAATGCTCATTTGCATCGTATTTTTAGGTGGTACTTGAACAACCCCAGTTGAGTTTCAACTTGAAGTGTTGCCTGTGGTTTTGCCTTCCTGTTGGCCTTGTGCAGGCATGTCCCGCTCTGCTTCACCAGCCCTCTTATTCACCTATCCCTAAGCAACATGTTGGATTCTTTCAATTGTTTTATGCTTCATGACTACTACATTTGTTTTTAACATGCAGTACATGTAGGCAACCGATCCATATGCGCATACCTGTTGAGCTATATTGGTTTGTAGAATTACATGTCTTACTCATACCTTAAATGTTCCTTTCTTTCGTGCAATGTCGGTGTTGTGACTTGAGAAGATGAGCCGGAATAGTGTTGTTTCTGGGGATTAGCTGTAGAGGCAGATCATGACACACTTTTATCCTGCCGACATCACATGGCGAGCTCTGAAGTGTGGGTGGACGTTTGCACTCACGAAGTGTGTCTTTAGGCTTTTCCAAATGAATTCACTATGATTCCCCCTCTGCTGTCCTCCTCCCGCGGAGGATTCTGCTGCAATTACGTGTAACCGCTCGCTCCGAACCCACCGATTTGGAAAAGCAGTACATTAACCGAACAAAGCTTTGGTGGAAGTCGTCCATCTGCTCTGAGTATGAATATGCAACAGCCAATAGAGAGATGACCAGATGTGGCTGTGGTTGCTGAGTTTGCTGTTTGACCAAACTGTTACCACGGAAAATACCCGCCGCCTCACCATCTCTGGACAGACACACACACTGCAGTTACACCATTGGCTGTTGTCACACAAACACTATGACATCAACTAGACACTCAAGATTACGAATGTTTTTAGACCACATAGATCTCAATCAAACCCTCTCATCTCGGCCATAGGAGACGATGTCTGAACTAGATAATCGATGAATCTGATACAGAACTTGGAGGAAATGATTCATTCCCTGCACACTGTTTACCTTCCTCAGCCGTGCTATTATTAAGTTCCTCTGCTTCACTGAAAGGGAATCTACTGCCAAGGGTGTGGAGGTTACTCAATGAGGAACAGCTTCAGAACTTATATTACCACCGTGGTAAGAGTTTAGACATGTCTGGGATACAGTCAACTCTTTACCTCACACCTGTTGCTCAGATGATACCGGGGCATGTTTGATTCACGTCTGAGACATTCAGGAAGTCTTGTTTAGACTAGAGAGGACTGCCGGGAGGCCCAGAAAGTGAATAGCTGTTATCTTTTTTTGTGTTTTTGTGGAGGCACATTATGCTGCAAAACTAGGCCAAGGTCTTGTCTACGTAGCTCCATGGAAGTGGTGGATTGTCGGAGCAGACGGGTGTATTGTGAGGGATTTGCTCGGCGCTCTACGTTGGCAGCTCAACAATAACTTCCCTTTGTGAACTATTTCTTTGACATCTTCATAACATGGTAAACAGAATATCTCTCTGCATAACTTGGTTACTGCGTTAACTTCCTGCTGTAAGTCGAGTAAAATGCCGCATTGTTCATGTTGTAACCTGCAGCATGTGTCATGGTATTACTGAAAGGAAAAGTCTTGGGGCTCGGTGCTATTTCATAAATACATTAAATCATCAAGAAAAACGTAACATTGTTTGAGCATTGACGTGAAGTCCTTGACATAAAGACCAAAAGTCATCCTATAGCCCTTCTAAAGGGACCAACCAAAATCAAACGGTCCTCCCTTGACCAGCTCAGGTTCCTCGCATGACCTAAAGGATTAAACCGTGAAGTTTAAGCTCAGGCGGGTCGTCACAGGAAGTAAACAATGATGGCAGTTCTTCATCAGTGGCCTCGTACACTTACTGAATATAACAAATAATCATATGTAGCGTTGTCTTGATCGATCATTGCGCAACAAACGTTTCCCGGCGCAAACTCTTTCACAACACTGTACACTGAGCAGTCATGTTTAGTGGAAAAAAATGGGGGAAGAGTCACTGCACTAATTATAAGTGTCAGGTTTCAGGTTGGAAAGTCCGTTTTGGGTTTTTTATGGCGGAGAAATAGTAGTATGAGGGTGTGGTGGCATCTTCTGCGGTTGAACCACCCCGGGCCCTCCAGGCACATTCGAACGCAGCCCATTCTTTATGATAATACACCGGGGAAGGGGGGGGTGGTGGTCCCAGTTCTAGTTTCCCTCTCTGAAGACATGTTTTTGTAAGCATCAGCTGAGCCCCTAAATCAAAGCATGTTACTAATTTTATATGTAGCATTTCCACCTACCAGTCCGCTCACGTACTCCCTTGGGTTCGATGTGCTCCCGGTTCAAGCAAACCTCAAGTTAAAGAGCCGTACATAGTTGGGAGAGACTGATATTAGTGCAGCAGAAGGGAAACATATCAATTGAGAAGAATGCGAGTCAGCTTTTACGCGCACACCAGCAACACAGCACAAATCATGGCGATGGCCCTTTAATCCAGACAGGAGAAGAGCTGCGCCCATCTGCTGTGGCTAACTGGTTAAAGTTGGGGAACAGGCAGTGGATTATTGCCGATCAGCGGGATTAACAGATGAAAAGCATTTTGACGGTGCCTCTATTTGCATGCAAAGTCACTCGCGTCGTTAAGGACACGACGACCAACTCGTTCGTTGTCTGAGGGGATTACACTTTAAAGCCGCATCCACACATGTCTGGACCCGTCACATCTTCCCAGCAGTATGGTCGTGTTTGATGTCGGATCCTTATTGACTTATTTAATAGATTACTCAATTTGTTAGATTAGTTCTTAAGAGATTAACATGATTAATTCACAAGCATTTATTTGCTTCTCATTCACGTCTTAGTATTCAGATATAATGATGAGATGTTTACACTTCTGTTTGTTATTGTGTTGTCTTTTCCTCGAAACAAAAAACTCTGATTCTTTACTAAACCTTCAGTAAAATAAAGACTTTTTCATGTCTTGAATTGTTACATCGTTGCAAGATCCGGAAGTTTGGCATAAAGGCTAAAAATAGGTCCAGTTTTTCTGTAACATTTTCAGACGCCTGCGCACCCTCAATATGTTTGAAGGGACCGAATCTGTGGACATCATGTAGATAGCAAATCTAATTGTGCTTGTATTTACAATTCCTGATCTCCTAGCGTCACATAATTATGACTCCATTACATCCTTCCTAATGTGTGCGAGTGCCAGACTTGCTGTGATAAACAAGATATCTCACACTGGAAACACCGTGTCCCACTCCTCAGCATCCACATTCAAGGTTGCCTACGAAGAGTTTCATAATCCTCTAAATGTGTCCGCTGATGTATTTTCCCCCCTCACCCCCTCGCTTGGTTGAGAAAGAAATTCTGCCATCTTATCAGCCACCGCACCCTCGCCCTCCCTCCCTCAAAAGGAAGTTGACTCAAGGCCCTCTTGATGTTATTTTCAGGGAATAGTTTCTCATCTGCCACAGATAACAGGCCTAGATTATTTTCCATCTTCTGTCAAGATTGCCTGGTGGAGACTTCAACATGCAATTAGGCGTCTTGTGACAAGCTGTGCTCCATGCAGCTATAAAGTCAGTCTAAAAATGTTTTTTTACACATTGATTTAATCAAGCGGCGGCTCAGAGTTCACGTGGAAGCTATTTACTTCAGGGCAGCAGGCTCATCCTCTTCAGCTGGCCGACAAAGAGAAATATTTCCTCTTAGAAGACACTTGATGTGGAAGGTTCCAGCGCGTTTGGCACGTTATGTTCTTGTAAATGTGCTCACCTGGCTGCAGGAAAACGTTCCGCCATGGGAGGGGGGCAAAGGGCCAAATAGACCTGCAGGGGTGAAACACATTCTGTGCCTTGTGGTTTTTAACTGCAGTAAAGGACAGCTCAGATTAGCACTCGGGCTAGCTTTGAAGAACCTTGGCTGGGAACAGAAACTTGGTTCCAAACCGAATCCTGGTAATGAATTTTGTTTCTGTTAATCAGTTCCTGAACACAACGACCCCTTTAGCGATATACGCCAGGATGTGCGTGCCGCTCTGCAGGACTACGTCACGTATCAATGCACCGGCGTTGCCATTCGTTAAGATAAAAACTAGCACGCCGACCAACGTCACGACAGTGCGAAGTGTTTGTCCCGGCACAATCCACCCGCGG
The DNA here is from genome assembly GCA_901007825.1 of Macroramphosus scolopax. NCBI lineage: Eukaryota > Metazoa > Chordata > Actinopteri > Syngnathiformes > Centriscidae > Macroramphosus > Macroramphosus scolopax. The sequence continues at coordinate 62,082 of CAAKHC010008799.1, read as the reverse complement.
TTCAATAATTGCAGTTTGACATTCACCATCATGTTTTTCTTGCTTGAGTAAATTCACTTCTCATTAAAACGTAATTGTGTTATTCTAGGCCGTCATAGCTTTTTTACCTTTAATCTTTTCTGAAGCATTATATAATCATACTATAAAGTATAGATTAAATATTTGCTTGGTGTTTTGTGCTTATACAAAACAATACAATCGTTCTATGACTTGTGTCAAAGGCTCCATCCAACCCAGTGGCCATGAGACGTTCCTGCCCTCCTCCTTCCTCATGTGCCTTCTTATATATTAATATATTACATGTCTAGATAGACTAGACGTGTAATATCTTCTGTACTAAACATCAACGCACCCCCGCTTCTATGAAAAACATCCAATTCCCAAAGTGACAGCCCGTGTGAAATCCAATTAAAGAGAAGAAATCTAGCATGAAATCAAGGCTGGTAATCTACGCTGTACCTAATCCATTATTTATGTCCAAATTAGGACCAGAGATTACCAGGAAACAGTCAGAATGAACCACCCGCTCTTTAAGAATAATAGTCGGTTCAAAACCAGTCGGCATGCTGATTGTAGAGATTTGCCAGAAGTGTGGAGGCACAGTGGCGCAGTGGAGACGAGGAGTGATGCCAGAATAAAAATCTATTTTTCTTTTTCTGGTACGGGAGCTAAATTGCTCGCTGAAAACACCAATTGAAACGATTAGCGCTGTGGGCGTAAGAATGGTGCTCTGCGACAGCAGATAGGGAAGTTCAGCTCGTGAGGAGTTTGAGTTCCAACTTTTAATTCTGATTAAACAGAATTCATATGGTTTCAATTTGTTCTGACTGTGTGTTTGCTTCGCTCTCTCGATCGAGTTGAGAATTCCCTGACAAAGGGGGTTACATACTGAGTGTGTGTTTTTGTGAGGGGAATGAAGGGGGCTTAATTCATCTGATTCCTTCATGCCACTGTGGCAGAGGCTGTATGTATTGCCAGGTGGGTTGTCATGGCAACAGCTGCAGTGTAAGGAAATCTTTCTATCCTCCCCCCCTCCTTCCCTCTTTCTGTCCAGTACGATGTCAAATTTCTGCTTCTCCCTCCCTCCCTTTCCCTCTCCCTGACTTGTACAGACATGGTTTGCGGAGTTTTGGGTGGGGAATGTTCAGGTATGCGTTCTCACACACACACACATATTTTGTCTGTGTGCTGCTAGTGTAGCAGACAAGGGAACAATGAGTCTGAAAAAGAGACTTTCCTTCAAGAGGACCTGGAACTTCAACTCAGTAAGTAAACTGTGGCTTGCCGACCAAGCGCTCCCTTCCTCCCGTGAATGAAAGCAGGGAGACTCCTTTTGTTCAGTCAGCTGTTTTCCTCATTTATCTCCCTCTTTGTCGCTTGTCTCTCTCTTTCACTCAGAACAGCTGTTGAAGCTGTGGTTGTTTGCTTGCCGCGCTGTAGAATCACCCTTGACTTGTATAAAAGTTTAGAAGAGGCTTTTTATGGTGAACATTGTACATCTCAAACCAGTTTTTAAAGGCAAGAACATGCCTAAACAAGTCCAAGCGATAAATGAGCTACACCAGATACTTTCTGCGAGAGGTGATAATGGGTCATCTTATCATCATTTATCTGATGTGGTCTATCTTTCCATATATCTACTCGTCAGAGATGTTTTTTTTATGTCATGGTGGCTCCGTTCAGATCATGCATGGAGATCTGTCTTAGTGTGATCATCTACGTTCCTCCAGCATGTGGTGTCTCGAGATGCCAGACTATCCGGCGTGGGGGCCGTACCACAGTAGAGCTGTGACAGAGCTTTCCAACTGGATAGCCAAATCCTGCTCCATCCGGAGCCAGGGTACTTGCTGTGACTTGGATTGAGATTTTGTCCTCTTGGTTGATAACAAACCAACATAGACAGCTTTCTGAAGGGATTCCAGCTGGGAAGTTGGCTAATTTGCAATTGAGCCCTATATGAAGGGGATCAAAGAGGACCTGTGGTACTTTACAGCCACCCACGGCAGAGCGGCTCGTCACCAGAGGTGTCAGCGGAGGAAGGGAGTGTGTGGACAAGAGGTGCCTGGGTCATTACTCGGGTTGTTGGAGGGGTAAGGAAGCATTAACGAGTTGAAAACACACCGTGGTGTGTGTGGTCCAACCCCTGCAGCCTCATGAATACATACACACAACAGCCTCTGTACATTTGCCAGGCTGACCCTGGTGAAGACGACCAGGTGGACCTGTACTACATGTCATTGTGTCTGAGGATACTGCTTCAAGAACTTATTGAATAGTTTATCAGCAGATCTTTAAAATGATAGATTTCATGCTTAAGTAATTCATGAAGTAAATTCCGATTATGGTATATCATTGTGAACTGTTGCCATGGCAACGTTGCTTCACAGTGATGTCAACCTCCTGGGTCTGCTTAGCTCTAGTCAAAACACTGAACTGAAAACACTTCTGGATGCTGCTGGGCCGAGTCATCATGTCCAGACTCTGAAACTGGCACAGCATCAACATCAGGAGAGGGATATACTCCAACCCGCTTTGTTACTCTTTCCCCCCCTACGTTTTTAAGCCGTTAACCTCGACCCTGGGAGCTTGTGAAAGGCAGTTCTCCTTATTTCATTGACCAAGTGATTAATTGCTTAATTCAAGGAGTGATTAATAATCGAGAAGAATGATTTCTACAACCTTATTTGACAGTGTGACACTTCAACATGGTTACTCAACTACTGAGGTGTGCTGTCAACATTGTTCTCCTCTGACGTGCAGAGTTTTAAAGAAGAGATGTTGCATCAACTGTGAGTGTCGAGTTAACGTAATGATTTAATGTAACACGCCCATTGTTCTGTATCCACGAAGAAAGGGAAGTTCAACTCTCACAGGAAGTGGATGTTTATCCCGGTTGTCATCGGATAGTTAAAAACTATACGTTTTGGCCTCTGGTGAATAGAGAAGCTCGTGATTCCACTCTCAGCGTAGATCTTCTTGTTTGTTCCTTTAACCAAAGTTTACGTCACAATGTGTGTTGTCTGAGTTGATCTTTAAAATCTGAAGACTGTGTATTTGAGGTTTGAGGTTTAGCTGTTTTTAGCTCCAAAGGGACTGGAAGAAGGAGTCAAGTGCTCTCCCTTTACTCTCCCTTCTGTTTTGGTTTCACGTCGAGCTACCAGAGCCACACATGGCGACTGCACACATGCTAGCCACCACAGAAAGGGCTGTCTCTTTGGGGTTGACTGTACGGGGCAGGCGTAGAGTTGTAAAGAGGCAGTGACCAGCGATTAGTGGTTCAGCGGTCAATGTATGACAGAGCTTTCAAATGTGGTCACTCCCAAAATGGAATGAACTCTCACGTCAGTGCACATCACCACGGATCCTTTGGAGGTCCCTCCGCATCAACACGAACTTGAAAGAACAGGCTGGTCCACAGTATGGCCTGATTGAATCTCAACTCTCGGTCAATCAGGAAACTATACTTTAAAAGTTAGACCATAAAATCCCCAATATTAGTTTTTATTGTTCAGTTGTATTGCAGCTCGTCAATTCAGTGTCATGAAATTGCACTAAGCACAAACTGCCTGTACTTCTCCTGCTCTCCTTGTTTGGGTGTATTATCCTCCTCGATGTTCACACTTTCAAGTGGCTGCTCAGAAATCACCCATTTTTCATGCGAGTCCTCCGACGTACTGATTTTTCAAGTCCTCTTGGACAAAGCCCTAAGACGTGACTTTCACATCCTCCCCCGAATTTTAAATGTATTAGCCACCGCAGCTTCTCTGCTCGGGCATTAAATGTGTCGCTAACCAAACTGGTGCTAATTGGCTTTACGGAACCCCCGATGCTGACGCAGCGCTTTCAAACTGAAGTAACTATTTGTTGCTCCATCATAAGATCAGACATTGGTGGTGTTCTGCTGAGCTGTTGTAGTTACACACAATTATGGAGAGTTGTCTGTGGGACATCTCCATACCCGCATGGGGTCCTTTCGCTGTTTGTCTTTTATTCAGGGTCATCTACACTTGAATGAACCACTCACTGCCTGAATAAGCAAGTGAATAGAGGAACATTACAGCCAGTGACGTCCTCACGGCCTCGATGAGTTGGGGTCTTTGGGACTCCAGTAGTCAGGAATGCGCAGTTTCAGGGGCGGGAGTGTGTGAGGATAAAACAAAAGAAGAAGGTCGGGTCCGGGTGTGGAGGTGTGAACAGCTGTAGAGGTAAGGGGTCCCAAGGGGACCCAAGATGCAACGCCAAACTGACTCACAAACCGCCGAGCGGACGGACACCTCAGAGCGACCGGTGGGATGCCTGGAGACTCGCTGCTATCTGCACCACCGTCTGTCCCTTGTCTCAGCACAGGAGGTCATCAGGGCAGCCACTCACTCATGTCTCTCTTTGTTCTCTTTCAGTCTGCTGCTTCCTCAGATGGCGGTGAGTACAACTCTTTCATTTCAGCTCTGTTTTCTTCAACAATATAACATCAGAGCACAAGCCTCTTGATATGACAAGCATGATAGATGCTTACAGTATTACAACTAGATTTCAAAGCGTTCCCTTTGATTGACGTGTCTCTGATCTGGTCTAGCTTTTATCCAGAATTTGAAGAGTCTCAAATTCCACTCCACCCCGACAATAGAGGTGTGATAGAAAAGACTTGAGGATTACGATGTATTCACTGTAGGGAGCATGTGTCATTAACAAAGGATGTTATGTTGTTGAGCTTGTTTTGGGGGTCGTCGAGTGTGGTCAGGAGTTTTACTAACATTTGCCAACAGCTCCAAGTTCAGCTCTGCTCTCATTACTGCGGTTGGGATGAGATGTGCCCATCTGTTTGCTCTCCAAAGCCACCTCACTAACTGAGCGGCACACCATGTGGTGAACACAAAGCGCCGGTCCTAATACATTAAACTAAACAAATACCTGGCAGCGAACTGTACACGGCACATTCAGTGTCTCAGGAAAAAAGGTCATCAGGCCTGGTTGTAAAAAGAGAATCACACACATCAATGATTTACTTTGTTTTCGCACCAAAAAAAAACAAGGATATACGGTCGGTTTTAAAGGTCATGTAGAGGCCGCATTAGTCATAGTGTGTTAGTGGTGTCTTGCACCAGTTACCGAGCTTTATTTCACAACACCGTCAAGCTAAATCTATTTGTAAATCCAGCCCACTTGTGCAGGCGGATTGGCAAGATGAAGCTATGCAGCGTTGTACCTTACCTGACCCAGATAACACGTTTTATCTTATTTAAGCAGGCGAAAAAAAAAAGAGATGGAAAAATCTCTTTTCAACAGCTGAGAAGTTAGAAAAGTTGAACGCTGATTACGGTGAAAAACCTAGAACACGTTACGAAACAATTCTGTCCACACGTTAAATACAGGCCGTATATACACAGATAATGTACAACGCATATAGACGAAGAAACAGCAAGAACAATCAGAGTTGTTGTGCAATGCAGCTTCTGTTAGCGCCGGTTGCCCGCGCCAACCGGGCGACTCTCTGCAGAACGACAAGTTATATTTCTGTGACGAGTGTCGCTGTGCGGTGTCCTTTTGTTCTTTTATGCTCACTGCTCGGTCGGTCGGTCCACAGCTCTTAAGTGGCCATCTGCTGCCATGATAGCAGGTACTGTGCAGCGTAAGGCCCAGCTTTAGTTGACCACCAGCTCTTGGATCCCCACCCAATCCCCCGCCTTAATTCCCTGTAGTCAGCACTGTTCTCTTATTCCACTCCCCTTCTAGCTGCTCCCTCTCTTACAAACTGAGTCATTTATTTGGTGCTGTTATAAAACAGGTTCAGTTTATCGTGTCTAGATAGATTCTAAACTTCCAATCCACTGTAGTAATTAAAAGGTTGAGGGGACAATCCGTCCTCATGCTGGAATAACTCTGAAATATTCCACCATGTAACCTTTGCGTTGGTCTCATCCTGCAGATTACAGTGGAGTCCAGTTGCAGGGATGCTGCAGCCACAGCAGCCTGAACAGCAATGGCAGTCTTCCAGGAGCAAGCAGCCTTCGAGGGATTCCAGAGCAGCGTGTGGCGAGCTGGGCTGCCTGCTTCGAGCGTCTGCTGCAGGATCCGGTGGGCGTGCGCTACTTCTCGGTAAGCAGAGCTATATCACGTCGACTGTGTGACAGACCAACAGCGGACAAGAATAGATCCAGTTTTTTGATCTGAGAGTGACACAGAGGCGTTTTGGTACTACGCCGGTGTTTGTTTGGATTATATGGATTCTGGAGTTGTCGTCACCACAAGCGTCAAACTTCACAGACACAAAGTCAAGTTAGTGACTGTCAGCAAAATTATAGACTTTGTTAGTATAAAACTGAGATCAGAGCTAGTTAAGAAGCTAAAAGTACAAACTTCTTACTTCTGAGAGTGTGTAGGCACCTCCCACATAAAAGATGTGCTTTTGAGTGCAGCCCACAACACCTTCAGAAGGCTCAACATTAAGTTCTGGCTCCAAAATCCGACTCCCTCCCCATCTTCCCTGATCACTCGCCTACACTTTCCTCCGCCTGCACGAATCTTGTTCACAACATTACACTTGATAATTTGTTTCCCCGCTGCTGGTCTCAACAGCAGCGCTGGAACGAGAAAGTTCACCGGATCAGCCGAGTCCGTATAGAAACTCTTGTAATCTGCATCCCTGCAGGAATTTCTCAAGAAAGAATTCAGTGAGGAGAACATCTTGTTCTGGCAGGCCTGCGAATACTTCAGTCATGTCCCTGCAACTGATAAAAAGCAGGTAAGTCCACAGTTTGCAGTAAAAGATACAGTCCATGCTGTTTGGGGGCTTTTATACAGCGTTAATTGGTAGGTTGTGATAAACGAGAAGCTTTCGCTTCTCACTGAGGAGACTTAAAATTAGAGTGCAGCTGTTGTTCTCAATGTTATTGGCTTCAAATTGTCCCAGATTTGATCTTTTACTGTTAAGCAGGAGGGCCAAAGGGCCTTTACACTCATTTATTAATGTGAGTGCTGCAGCATTCATTTAACTTTAATACTCCTAAGAGGCCCGGAGATTGATATTTTCCCAAGAGGGGCATCAACCCCAGATTGTGAAACGCTTCTGTATATCACCACAACATAGTCACGAATGAGAACAAGACTCAGCTGCCTAATCTGTGTGTGTGTAAAACATAGTAATAAATCCGTGTGTGAGGAGACAGCAGCATCGTTTCCTACAATTGTTCATCAAACGTCTTTCATGCAGCTCTCCCAGAGAGCTGGCGAGATCTACAACAGCTTCCTGTCCAGCAAAGCCACCATGCCGGTCAACATCGACAGCCAAGCCCAGCTGGCGGATGACGTCCTCACCTCCCCGCGGCCGGACATGTTTAAGATGCAGCAGCTACAGGTATCAACAACACTTCTCTATCAGTCGGGATTCTGTGTGCGCTCGGGGGTTTCGTCTCTTCTAGCCTTTAGTCATTTTGCACAAGCATATTGGGTTCTGTTGGTGGCCATCTGGGATTGTTTACAAAAGGGCTCTGAGGCTTTAGCAGAGATAGAAACACAAACTGGCGTACACCCACGGAGAATTAAGCGCATGCAGACATGTCTATGGGTCTGACACATAGTCAGCGATCTGTATATTTTCAGCTCGCACAGGAGCATGTTGAAATGTTAACCGTCAAGACAACTGTCATAACATCAGCGGTAACTACAAATTAGCAGCCGTGGTTTCTAAATTCCCCTTCATGTGCTTCATTTTCTCACCTCCACTCCCTGAGTGTTGTCCACACATGCCTCTTTGTTTGTTTGATCTCACCTGCATCACTTTCACTCTTCCTCCATACGTCTCATCATCCTTCCTCACTGCTTGTTTACTCACAAACGCAACATTCTCCTTCACCCCGTTCGCAGATCTTCAACCTGATGAAGTTTGACAGCTACTCCAGATTCCTGAAGTCCTCCCTCTACCAGGAGTGTATGCGTGCTGAGGTGGACGGCCTACCCTTGCCAGACCCCTACCAGATCCCCTGCAGTCCAGCGCCGTCCAAACACAGTGCCAGCTCCGACCGCTCCACCCTCTCCACTCCAAAGAAGGTGCTTTGACTGCTTTAAAGGGTTGTTGGAAATGTTTTGATGGGTCATCAGTTCAGTTAAGCAGGTTATATTGTTTATGTTGCCTACAGGAGGCCAGAAAACAGAGATCAGGGAAGTCGTTCAATGACGACAGCAAGGACGAGAGTGCCGACAAAAAAAGGGGGATCTTCTTCTCGTGGTCCCGCAACAGGAGCTTTGGGAAGGGTCCCAAAAAGAAGGACATAGGAGACATTAACCTCGGTGAGAGCCTCACATTTTCTCCAAAAACGAAATGAGCATGTCCTCTGGTTTTAGAGTTCCCCATTCTTTGGAGCGCTCCACACACGCAAAGTTACAAAGGGCTGAAGTGTCCTTGAACAGGACACCAAATCCCCGACAGCTCCAGGGTTGCCATGAGCTACATGCAGGGGAGGCATGCAGAAACACAACAGGCCTGCAAAGTGTCACACACTCAACATACTGCTTCCAAAATTAGTTTCCACAGACATCCGGGGTTTATAATTATTAACATAAAGTCAATACGGCCATGAGGGGAGTTTTAGAGAGACAAGCAACTCATGATTATTCTTCATCGTCTTGTCCTTTTTGCAAATAGCCCATTAAATTTCATGTAACGCTGCTGTGCTGATATTTCTGCTATCCGTTTGAGCTCATGATCATCTTGTGTTTTTCGTGTAGATTACTGGGGCAGCAACGGGCGGAGGGAGTCCCAGGGCTCCTTGTCGTCCGGCACGAGTCTGGAGATGGCCACTTCCTGCTCTGCTGGCAAGCTTGAGGTAATATTTCTCTGGATGGATCACCATGGAAACACAGCTCACTGCTAGGTGGAACCATCATACCCGACCAGAGTTTTTTTTTTTTTTTTATTTGTCTGCCCACTCATGTTCTATTGTTCATGGAACACATTAATCAGAGTAAACAAATAGCAGCAGATATTGTCATCGAGTCCAGGTATGTCAAACTTTTAAAACCCTCATTAAAATCTCTTTTTTTTTCCTATCTCGCCACCTTCAGTCTGATAATCGCCACTCAGTTGGAGTGTGGGAACGCTCCCCCAAACACTGCAGTGTGATGCTGCCTGACGGCTCCTGCTCCTCCATCACTCTTCGCCCCGGTGCTTCGATTCGGGAAGTCCTCCAAGTTCTCTGTCAAAGCATCAATGTCAACATCGCTGCTGTTGATCTCTTCCTGGTGGGAGGGGAGAAGGTGAGCGAGACAAACCGGTGCTGTATCTACAGATTGTATACAGATGTTGTGTATTTATTACCTCTTGTTGATGTGTAGCTTAAAGCCTGTTTTCTCTTTCAGCCTTTAGTATTGGACCAAGACTGCCTGACCCTCAGCTCACGAGAACTGAGGATAGAGAAGAGGACTTTGTTCAGGTTTGACTCAGAGCCTGCTTGTATCCATTATTTTATGGATTCAGCCTTTTTATTCCTTGTCTTTATTACCATGACAATAACTCTTTCTTTCTTTCTTAGATTGGATCTGGTCCCCATTAACCGTTCTGTGGGGCTGAAAGCCAAACCTACCAAACCAGTCACAGAGGTCTTGCGTCCCGTGGTGGCCAAATACGGCCTCCACCTCAGTGATCTTGTGGCCAAAGTAGTAAGTTCTCCTCGGTGGCTACAATGCCTTAATCTTTTTGAAGCTCCTGTGTGTCCCCGAGACCAGGCGCTGCAGTGTTTGACAGTGTCACAGGGTGGGGTATGTTGGTTAAGGGAAGGACGGGACCACATCCTTTTTCATCCCTATTCAGTGGTTAGAAGTCTGACTCAACTGAGCCTCTGAAGATGGAGCATCAGGGCTATAATTAAGAATGACGACACTGCTCCACAATGCAGACTCTTTTCTCCTCCCCTAAACCGTTGCCAGCAGATTTATTTCAGTCTTGTGCCTTTCCAGTATTAAATCTGTGTTATACAGAAGACAAGAACTAAAGGAGTTTTTTTCCAATGAAGCAAATGCTCATGAACATAACCATGTTTAAACCTCCAACCTGCTTTCTTTTAGAGTGGCCAAACTGAGCCTTTGGACCTGGGGGCCCCCATATCGAGTTTGGATGGCCTGCGGGTTGTGTTGGAGCGTGCGGACCCGGCCTCAGGGAAAGGTACAGCTCATTACTGAGTCACTAACGTTAGCCATTAGCACCTGCAGCTTAACATAACTGGTGTGACTTTTGAGCCAAACCATAAGTACGAAGGATGTCAAAGTAGAACCAAAAAGTCTTTCTCCTCATGCTAAAACATATTTCCGTGGTCCCAGTGTTGTGTCAACATCATTTTTTTCTTTTCAAATAATTTTACTAGCAGTGCGGAACTCTGGCCTACATATCACCAGAATTCAATGCGCCAGCGTCCTGTAATTATAACTTGTGCCAGCAGAGGCCGTTGTTGCTCAACAAGAGCGACATTATGTTGCTTTAAATTGATCCAAGAAGCCGTTTCAACCGCTGGAATCTGTTAACGGTTGTGTTTGTTTCCCCAATTTAAACTGGGCGCAACGCATTTATTTTCCATTCCGATTATTCCTCTGATGTCTCCTTTCTCTTCAACAGACAAATCCAAGTCTGCCTCCCTAAAAAACCATCCTCCAACCAGGAGTCTTTCTGCAACAGTAAGTACCTCAGACTACAAGGTCCAGATGTGGGTTTGTCTCTTTCTATTGCTGCGCTGCTTCTGCAACATTCAGTACCATGTGGCCCTTTAACATTATTAACATTCAGCCCATGCAAAGCCTACCCGCGGTGTGTATTTCCTTTCGCCCTAACACTGCCTGTTGCTCACTCGCTCGCTCATATTTTCCAATGCATAAGCTTTTAAGTCATATTTAAGCAGATCATACTTGATCTTGATACCAGCAAGGTCGGTAAAGACGCAGAGCCAACAGATGGACCAGGCTCGTCTTTACACGGAGGTCTCAGTAAATCTGGACACTTGGCTCAGTAGGGTGCCTGGCAGCTCATGCTTAGCCTCATCACAATACCCTCCCATTACAGCCCCCCCCATCCTCCTCCTCCCCCATCCTCCTCGTCCCCCATCCCCTAACAGAGTGCCATGTTATTGTTGCATCTGCAGGGAGATGAGAGGTCAACACCAAAGGACTTTTCTGGGAGAGCAGGTGGACCAGACTCAGCACTCCCAGGGGAAAAGAGAAAACAGAAAAAGATTAATATAGATGAAGCTGAAGGTAAAACCTCCTTATCCTTCTTTCTCTCTTTTTTCTTTATTATTACCTCTAGCAGATTTCTTAGCTCTGCTTTGCCTCCGGACTAACTTATATCTTTGGCATCTCTAGAGGGTTTATTGACTGTCAGGTGGGAGGCTGCTATGCTGCATGTTAAACTCCACTAATCCTTTTCTCCCAGGTGCTTCACCTATTCGGGAAGTTTAAGTAAAGACATCTGTGATCTGTTTTCTAGAATTCTTTGAGCTGCTGAGCCGGGCGCAGAGTACCCGGGCCAACGACCAGAGAGGACTACTGAGCAAAGAAGACCTGGTGCTACCTGACTTCCTGCGTCTGGCTCCTCCCACATCCTCTCTCTCCGTCTCCTCTGCTCTTGCCAGCTCCACTCCCGACTCCCTGAAACAAATCAGAGAGAATGGCATCCCCCCTCGTGGGCCTCTCACCTCCAGCCTTCGCTCGGAGAGCCTGGACTCCTCCCTCAGCTCCAGTGCCAATGGACACTCCGGGAGCAGGCGGTGCCTGCTGCCCCCTCCTCGCCACTTGCCTTTCGGCTCCCACTTGTCCCCCATCCCACGGCCCTCAGACACCCGGCCAAGCCTCCGCACTGTGGAGGAGGACACCAACACCGACCTGACCCTTGTGGGGGAGGGTGACATCAACAGTCCCAATAGCACCCTGCTGCCTTCATCTCCATCCCCTATGCCGTCCATCGAGAGCAGCCTGCCCGAGGCCAACTTCACCCCACCGCCGCCCTGCTCTCACCCTCAAGACGCAGATGGAGAGGGAAAGTCCACTTCAGGTATTTCTACAGTGTAATAAACCAGTTGCTCCGTGTGTTTGCGTGTGTGTAGTACGTGTATGTGTGTGCTCTCTCCAGTGGTCCGAACCCGACCGCCTTCATGATTAAACTCCCTCTGATGCACTTTAATGACTCTCTCTCAGTTTGCCAATCATATAAACTGACTTCTCCTATGAAACTTAGCGTAACGTATGTGTGATTGATATAAATTACACTCCAATCAACTTGTAAATAGTCATCTGTATATTTTGTTAAGTGAGTACCGTTTACTTCCCAGTTACCAAACACTTGGGTTATAATTGGAATTAGTTATTCCAGTTCAGTATTTAGACTATATTTTGTGGTTTTGGATGCATGACAATGCAGCTGTAATTAAAATCCAGGGGGTGTACATGTTAATACTATATGCATAATGCATATGGATTAACGATCAGTGATAGCCAGTCAATGTTGTACTGAAGATTGACATTCAGAGCAACTAAGCAGTTGAAAGTGACGAGATAAGCAGCTGTGGATATGATGGATATTAGAAAGTGAAGGGGCACATCAGACCCATGAAATAGCTTTACAGTGATGGACCTGCGAATACTAAACAGTCATTACAAAACAAATGCTGTATCCCACTCCACCCCCCCCCCCCCTTCTAGTGAAGTGCAATTCAACAATGTCAATGTCAAAAGGCTGTTTTCCGTACACAGCTCTTTACGCCGGTGAGTCATTAAACGCCGTCGGCTCCTGCCGCAGCAATTTGAGAAATTGTTTGGGAAAATTATTCATCGGAGGACAAGTGCTCCTTCACGCCGGCGACACTGTTGAATTGCCTGTCGTTCTTTCTACGGAGCGTTCAATCCCTCTGTAGTTGCCTGTTGTAGATAATCACTGCCAATAATCTCTGTACCTGTGATTGAGTAGATCTAATAAATGTTAGAACTGGAAATCACTCTCGTCTGTCTTTTTACACGTTTGTCAAACCCCCCTCCTCCATCCTTTTCCCTCTCCACCTCCGCATGCCTTCTCCATTGATTTGTCTCATTTTTATCTTGTAGCTTCCTCCTCATCAGCTCCCGCTCCTTTGTGTACCTTTCTGTGTGCGCTCGTTTCAACTTGTCGCTGCGTGTTTGTGCTCAGCGTGTCTCTCGTTCGTGCTTTCTTGCGCAAATTTGCTGGTCGTCAGTCTGCTTGGTTTCCCCCCGTGTGGTGTGTGTGTTCATTACGGGGTCGCTGCTCTGGTGTCGGAAGCTTTAGCGTGGCATTACGGGTCCTCTTTTGTTAAACATGTTTTCACTGCTTGCTGTTGTGACTGCTTCATGCAGATGGATTCCCTCGTCCGCTCTCTGTCCTTGTGTGTGTTTCTGAGATTCTACAGAAACAAGCATGTGGTGAATAGAATAGTTCTGATGTTACATATTAAAAGTCGACAACAAGGTATGAACTAAAAGAGCCAAAAGACGTCTCTGCAGTTGTGTTTGTTTATCCAGTTAGCAGCATGTCTTGATTGTGAACTGTAAAAAAAAGCCGTCTTTGAAGCTCTTTCAACTCCTCAGAAAAAGAAGATAATCATGCTGAAAGTGTTTCCCTGCACCGAAGCCTGTTCTTTTGATGAGGATCTCGCACTTCAAAGCACTTCATTGAAGGGGCGCGAACATGTTCGCTCTGACTTTACTGCTATTTGCTATGTAAGGGGACATGTACACAAGATGATGAGGAGGAATCGAAGCCTTTTAGCTCCCCTGCAGGCTCTTCTTTTCTGGTTGCTAAGTGCATCAGCCAGATTCTTCCCACCACCGGGCGCCATGGTAACCTTATCCACGCGTTGACTCAGCTCCAGATAGAAACTGTCACTACGGGTTTGCATCAGTCTCTCTGCCTATTTGTCTCTTCCACTTTCTAAAATTGAAACATTGCTAAAATTCAATGAATGAATCTGCAGGCATGAAGACATCTGCAATCACACGCCCCCATTTTACCACTTTTTATAGACAGTATTAAGTTGCTACTTATGGATCAAGATGTAAAGTCACACTGACAGGCATGATAATGTGTTTTAGACACAAGAACACAGAATAATGAGTCCATCGATCCAACAAGTGCAGCCGTCTGAGTGTGGTTTCCTTGCTCAGACCTCTTTAACTCCGTCAGTGTGGTTGATTCAGACATCCACTGTCTGATGCCCTCTGCTGTTCCCAGGGAGTAGATATAATTGGGGTGGGTGGGGTCAACATGATCCTTTTTTAATATGATTCTAAACTTAGCAAACACATGTATGCAGAAATAATGAAGTGCTGTTGACAGCGAAAGGATAAAGTTGCTTATATTTAAATAGATTAAAGAAACTGGGGATTTTTCTTAGATTGGATTAAAAAATCACCAATCTGAACAAGTGACAAGGTCAAGAGATGTAAAATATATTAATAGTTTCTTCAAGGTACAATTAATCTCCACAATAAACTTTAAAATAATTAACTAACTGTAGCATCTCTAACAGGAGGCCTGAGGCAACGTCAGTAGTACGTGTGGTTTGCTGCATTCACTTAGCATGCCAACGATAAATAAGCCGTTAAAAATAAAGCCTTAAGGGTTCTTGTCGGCATCCAACGCTTCTGCTTTTACCTCACCGCAATCATTACTTCACCCTGGCTGTTATCACTCAAAGTCTTCAAAGTGCTGCTCTGTGGTCGGTGGTGACGCAGGCGTCCACTAGGGGGAGACATCACACAGTGCAAGAGGAGGTGCGGTGAAAGCGTTAAACAAAAACTGCAGCTTTTCCTCTTTAATAGATGTTTTTAGCCAATAAATAATTCATCCAACTCTGTGAAAGATTGTGTTTCTGTTCCCACAGGCCACAAGTTAGTTTCAGTCAGAGCAAAGGCTGAGTCCATCAGGAGCAGATTAAAGAATTCCTTAAAGTAAATTGTCCATCTACCCTAAGGCCAGGTTCTTCCAGAAAGTGCTTTGTAGTAACTCAGAAAGAGTTTGCACCTGAGGGAACACACGGCCCAGCTTTCCTTCAGGCTCATTTCCCTGCCTCCCCTCTGGCGTCAGCTCTGAGATCCTCCAGTTAGTGATCCTCAGCTTGCCTTATCATCCATCTGGCGGTCAAGGAGGATTCGAAGCAGGTCTTTGGCAGTCAGCTTCACTGAGGACCTCAGCTGGGTCCATTCCAGTCTGGCTAATATATTCTGCTCCCTGCTGCTGCTGCCATGGCCGTGGATAAGACTCACCACAGGAGAGTTAAACTGGTAAAATGACGAAGACATAGATTGAGGTCTTCGCTTGCATGATAAGAAACCCAAAGTTTCAAATATATGTAATCTATTACATTTCAAGCCAGTCTATCATTCAGTCCTTACTTATGATTTGGCCTTTACAACAACACTTCATATAAGTTAAGTCCTAAACCTAAATCCAAAATAAAAACTGATTAAAGTGATCTTATTTCCTTTAAATCCTTATTTTTATATCGATGGATCAAATGGGTGAATTGTGTCTTTTAATTGTGAAGAAACCTGATTTGAAATTAAAAAATGTTCTAATATTCCACATTAAAATGTCTCTAAGCAACTGGACCTATTACCTGTTATTGAGTTGTGCTCACTCAGGTCCAACACAGTTATTTCCTGTGTGATTGATTAAAGCAGAGTTTGGTACCACAACATAGTGTTAGCTACAGTAGCTATGTGGTTAGTTGACTCATCTAATGGTAAGTTAGCAAGTTACGTTAGCCGCTTGCTGCTATTTCATTAGAATGAAATAAAATTACATGATTAAATGTGACTAGGGGCGACTTAAATACAACTTAAATAAATTACTTTGTACATGATTTCATTCATTCCTGTTATTGTTTTGCAT